>JAVJIF010012215.1:0-137547 GCA_038442645.1 Agave tequilana | reverse complement strand
AAAAATTGGTCATATAACCGGGATAAATTTCATTTTCGGATCTTACTTGATCATATCATAAAGTGGATAATAAAAATATAAATAAAAAAGAGGTCATCAAAGATGAGTTCCATGATAATCCACAATATTTAGATTGGGTAGCAACGCTTGGCCCATCCGACCACCACCGACAACCACCACCTTGAGGTAACATGTTTCCTTCCCTTTCTTCTTTTTCATGAGCATATCCATTCATTTATACATTGAGAACAATGCATGCGATAGGTGTGGGGGAGGGTTCTAACATAACATTGGTTTTCTTCTAATTTAAAAAAATTATTTTCTTTGCTTTTAAAAACTTTTTGAAAAAAGACATATTTTGACCTATTTTTGTAAGAAATTAAGTTAATTTAAGGAATAGGAGAATCATAATTAAAATTCTTATACTTGGTCAAAATAAGATTATTTATTTGAATTCTAGGGTTAAAAAGAAAAATTAGAGAGATAATTTAGTTTTGATTTTTACCTTGATGAAATATGCATACTTTATACACTTACACGCTTAGGGATCAAAAACAGTTAGAGATAAATTAGGATCGAACATCGACAGCTGCCTCGCTCCCAGGATCTGGCCCAACGGCTAGATCCTGGCCGCACAAATGTGGCAAAAGCCGCGTTTGCATGGCTTAAACAAAGTGGTTGGGGAGCGGTTGCTCCCCTATCTTCCTACGTTCTCCCCTATCTTCTTTTACCTATAAATACCCCCCTTTGCAGAGTGAAAATGTACAGAAGGTTAGAATTAGAATTTTTCTTTATTCTTAATGCTAAGATTATTGTTAGTTAGTATTAAGAAGTTGTAATCTCAGTTATTGCTTTCTAGGCCAGCAACAAAGTGAGAGAGAGAAAAAGAGTGTTGTAATAAAAGATTGAACGTGACATCAATAAAGATTCAAGACTTTTCTTCATCTCCTTCTCTTTGTGATGGTATATTTATGTTCTTTATTCCTTCTTTTGGTTGTTATTCTTTTACAATGAGTAGCTAATTTTTCACTTTCTAGGCTCACTAATCCCTCCTCTCTAGTTCTACTCTTGATCGGTTTTAATGAAAAGATCTAATTGAATCATTTGAATGCCTAAATTTAGGTCTTGCTTTTAGCGAGTGTTCTTGAAGGCACATGAGGATAGATTGGTTTTTGAACTTACACTTTGAAGTTAATTTTTAAACAACTTGCTTTTATTCCATGCTTTCTTAATTGCCTTGATGGTTTAACATTCAACTTTAGAACGATTTCAAAAAAACTATTCAAATTTTAAAAACCATCTTTTGTTTTATTTGAACTTTGCTTGAATTACAGGATTAAATTTTCACCTATGATCACATTGAGACATTTAAACTTTCAAGAGAATAATTTAGAGTTGAGTAGAAGGTTAGTGAGCCCAGATTTTCTCTCTTAAAAACAAATACATTTTTCACTCAAGCTCTTTTTAAAATCACCTTTTCCAAAATCTATTCTCATTTTCATTTTTCTTTAAATTAGATCTCAACACTACATACTCTTTTCTTCTGAAAAATATGACAAAAAAAACTTATTTTCTAAACGAACACACCAAAGCGCTTTCATCGCATCTCTCCCTATGGATACGACTCGTTATCCCTAAGCTACACAATAATTAATTCGAATCAATTTTTGGTATCGTTGCCGAGGAGGGAACGATGTATTTATTATCTAACAAGTTTGGTGTTCTATTTCAGGGTTTAGAAGATCAAGTGGAAAATCTGAGCACTGCAAAAAGGTATTTTCTATCCTATTCTCCTGCTCAAGAAAGCAGAGAATATTTCACTGCAACTTAACCACGTTTTCTCGGCTTTTTTCGCGCAAATGCGGCAAAGAAGGACTACTGACAAAATGTTTTGCCGCTGGTCATACAGAATTGCAAAATCCACTTTCTGCAGTTGCTATTTTTTCAATTTTGCTTGATCATGAATATTGTTTTTAATTCAACTGTAATCGATTGATAGAAATTGCCTAAAAAATGTTTAGACTTGCATCCCTAGGCATTTCTCTAATTACATTTTTATTTCAATTACTGTTAAAGAAAGCTGAAGACAAGGTACGTTTGCATAGCATCTAACTTAGGAAACATTCTTTGGTGATTACTTGCTTTTTGAGTATTACTTTTGCTATATCTTGCACACCTGCACAAAATCATATTAAGGGCAAAAGCCTAATACAAAATAAGGTGAGGGAGTCATTATCCTTCCTTAGCCCACAAATCATTATCAAGCATACTACAACCTAAGCCTAACTTAAAATCTAATAGACATTGGGCCTAGAAACATCTCAAACTTACTAGGAGATTGATCTAAGGGGAAGTTGTTAAAATTTGACTCTTGCCTCAAAGGCTGGTGGTTTGGCTTAATTAGGCTTGTCTCTTTTGGTGCAGATACCTCCTCTGGACAGTTAACTTGTGGTCAGATTCTGTAATATACCTCTCGTAGACAATCTAGCCAGTTAGGAGTTTTCTAGGTCTAAGTTTACCTTAGAATAGGCTTGGTTTAATTTTTTTCTTTCTTTTGACTATTTGGTGAACTTGTTTGTGGCAGTAATTATGTGTGCAAGAGTGGTCGAGAGACCCAAATACATCTAGGTTAACTAGAAGCAGCTCACTACCCAAACTGAAACCAAAACCAGATCCGATTATGGCTCAATCGACATCTTTGCAGGATAGGTTCTATCCCATGTGGACCTCCCTTCCATCTTTCATTCAGCTCTCAGAAACCAATGGCAACAAATTTGAGCTGAAGCAACAATTCATAAACACTGTCCCAAAGTTTCATAGTCTAGAGTCTGAGGATCTATACTTCTTCATTAGAGAATTTGAGGAAGTATGCATTATGATGAGAATACACCAGTTAGGAGATGATGCGGTTAGGTTACATTTCGTCCCTTTCACCCTTAATGACCTAGCCAAGAAATGGCTATACAGTTTAGCGGTTGTTTATATCACATCGTGGGATGATTTCGTCAAGGCCTTCTTAAAGAAATTCTACTCTATTCACAAGATTTCTCTAATTAGGAAGAATAGCATGTAGTTCAAAGAAGAATCTAGTGAACCATTTTGGAGTTACTTTGAACATTTCAATAACCTCATTGCCTAATGTTCTCATCATAATATAGAGAAGTGGGAACAATGCCAAATTTCATATGACGGTTTAGAATACCAAACCAAGACCCTCTTAGAAATCATGTACAAAGGGTATTCTTGTAAAAGGATAAAAATCAAGGGTGGGATTTAATTGAGGACCTAGCTGAGAAAACCATCCAATGGGAACCAACTCCCATAAAGTCTAGAAACACTAATCTTTTCTTTTCAAAAGGAGGTCTTCATTAAATTGAACCATCCATAATTGCAGAGGCTAAAATTACTAGCCTAATGAGAAGATTGAAAGTTTTAGAAACCAAGGAGCCAGTTACAGTCAACCAAGTTAGCCCAAATCAGTTTCCAACTCTGGGTTGTACTACTGTCAAGCATTGAACCATGTGTTTAAAGAGTGTCCAATTTTTCAAGCTCAACAAATGTGTCCAAAACCCATGAATTCAGCCTTTTAAGGCCCAACAATAATCCTTACTCTCAAACGTACAACCCTAGCTGGAGAAATCACCTGAATTTCTCATGGAGCCAAAATAATCATGACCACTCAAGGTGAAACCACTTGCAACAAAATTTTCCCAATTATCATCACAATTCTTCCAATCATCAACCTAATATTCACAATTATCAACACAACTTTCCCAACCAAGCTCCACAACCTTCTTTTTAAGGTCCCTCTACTGATAAGAAAAAGACTGATATGGAAAGAAATATAGAAAATTTGATCAAGTCACAAACATCTTTCATGCAGAACCACGGACAGCAGTTGAACAACCACTTTCAAGCCATATCTAAGGTTAGAGGTTCAAATGACTCAGTTAGCCAGCTCCTAAAGTGAAAGACCCAAAGGGAATTTTCCTAGTCAGCTGGTGAGAAACCCTAGAAACTCTTGTCAAGCTCATTTGGCTCAAGAGGATCAATGAATCAATGTAATGTTGTCCATACATTGAGATCGGGTAAGAAAGTCGATAATAAAGTGTCAATGCCACCCAATCCCATTCAGCACAATCAAACGCAAGCATCCACCTCATCTAGTTTCAATCCATCCCAATTAGACAAGTCTAAAACAGACTAAAATTCACCTAGAGGGGGTGAATAGATGAATACACTATAGCAATAGACAAATAAAAATTAAAGCATAAGAACTACCAATCTAAAACTCACTAACAAGAAATAAAGTTGAATACCCTGTGAAGGGCTCTGAACTTCTCCTCTTTGATTCCTCTTTAAAAAGAGTTGAGGTGCGCAATTGCTGTCTTGAGGTAGTAAGAATAGATAAACACAATATATGTGTGTGTGTGTGTGTGTGTGTATACATTGAGAGAAAAGTTTAAAGAAAGCAAACTCAGAGAATCTATAGCAAATAAGAAGAATTGTTCTCGAGGTTCGAGCCACTGTTCTACGTTCCTGCCTTCACCGCAATAAAGGATTCTACTATGTAACTGATTACTCTTTACAAAGATAGATCCCGCAAGATCTTGGAGCAGCAATTTCCAATCCTCTCTCACTAGAGGAGTACACAAGCAACTGAATAGTAGAGAGATGATCTTCTTTAGATCACCAAAGTTCTCACACAGATCTTATAGTTTAGAGTAAAGGGAGGTTGAAGCTCAAGGATACAGTATGTGAGAAATAAAGTGGAGAAAAAAAATTTTTGAACACAAAATTTCTTTCAGAGCATGCTAATAATTTTTCACCTCAAAAACTGATAATAAAACTTTAAAAAATAATCATATATATAGAGGTTTTTAGAAAATATCCATTTAAGATCTCTAATTATGGAATAAATCTATAAAACCACATTTTAAATTCACAGTCAAAAAGGCTAAATGATCAAATATATTGTCGACAGTCTAATAGGACTGTCGACAGTACATAATGTACTGCTCAAAAAAAATAAGACATGTCAATAGTTCAATGAGATTGTCAACAGTCTAATACTGATAAACGCAGTATCAACTATCGACAGTCCACTATAGTCGTTGACAGTCACCATGATATCTTTAAAATCGCACTTGCAGGAAAATCCTGTCGACAGTTCTCTGTATAGAGCCAATCGACAATCCTTAGGCTGCCTGTCGACAGTTGAACAGGGAAATATCGACAGTCTGTATTTTGAAATTTGAAGTAAACACTATTCTAAAAACATTTTTAAAACATTTTTGATAAACATAAGATGTTGGCCCAAAAGGTTACACTCTCCATTTGTTTGAGTTTTGATGATAACAAAACACATAGAAGCTATATGGTACTAATAAGTTGTTTAGAATGTGTTTCAGGTTAGTACTATTCATGATGGTCCTTTCTTAGCTATTGCAAGGTTTGCAAGGTTTATGATACTTAAGGCAAGCTAAAAGGCAAATGGCGCAAAAAGAAAGTTTTCTTAGAAGAGAAGGCTCTAGCTTGGTATAGCATGGCTCAGAGACTTCATTGTGGCTCAGGGATTTCATTTCTTAGTTTTTATATTTTTAGTTTGTTAAAGAATAGTATATACGTTTGAAGCTCAAATACACACACATAAATTTAATACGTTTGGTTTTTGATTTAATCAGTTTTGGATTTCAAGTACAAATATCGGGTTTTGGATTTGAACCAGTTTTAGTTCTGCTGATTTGCTTGACACTCTTTTATAATTGTTATCATAACTTTTTATTATTATATTCAAATAATATGATTTAATTTGAATTTTAAAGATAACTTTTAGATCTAAATTTCTTATTCAATAATCATTTTCAGATTCAAATTTTAAGGATGTCAAATATTTGGTTGAACTCTGTTCTTGTTCTGAAAATAGCTTACAGTTTCTGTTTTGACACCTGTCAGTGTTTTATTGATAACTTTTTAATAAAAAATGATATTGAGTTGCTTTCAGTTGCATTAAAACGAAGACTTAAGGATCTAAATATTATTCCTATATAGCTAATTCTGAATTCAGACGTTTACAGCCTGAAAAATGTGCTCAAAGTTGACCAATATACCAGATTGGCAGTAATGGCTAATTTTCTGGAGGCTGATTTTTAACATGTTTTCAAAATGTGTTTAAGTTTAAATAAAATGTGGTTAGCTGTATTAGAGGGTTAATTTTTTTTTCTTATATTCAGGTAAAACTTTTCTATGTTTACTCTTCCTAAATCCTATATAAAGGGATCATTAGGGTAGAGGTTTTCACAACAACAAATTCAAAGATCAAAAGTTTTGAGTTTTCTTGAGAAAGAGTTTTGTTTAAGTTTTGGGCTATTATTTTCAAAAGTTTTCTGAAAGTTTTTGGTTCTTAAAATCTCTCTTCTATTTTTTATACCACTTACAAAACCTTGAGCTTCAATCTTATATATTATTCTCTAGGGTTTTTGTAAGGGAAAAAAAGTTTTCAAGAGAGAGTTTGTGGTCTTTTGATCATCCAGTGTTTATTGTAATTTGTGGCTCCACTACCTCTGGACCAGAGGAGTGTGATTGAGGAGTTGGGTACTCCCTAGTGGTTGTAATCCTTTGTGGAAGTTCTAGTGGATCGGAAATCCTTCTGGATGAAGGCGGGGACGTAGAGCTGGGTGCTTGAACCTCGAAAAATTCTTTGTGTTTGCGATTGGTTTACTTGCTTTAATTCCTTGCTTTATATTCATTGCTTCATTTACGTGCTTTATATTCATTGCAATATTCACTTGTTTCATATTCATATTGTCGATCAATACTCATACAACAAGATTGCAATATGCACCTCAAACTCTTATCTAGAAGAATCACGAGGAAGGAGTTCAGAGCCCTTCACGGGGTATTCGGCTTCTAGTCTTGTTTCGGGTGATCGTTGCATCATAACATTTTAATTTGTGCATTGATTAGCATTATCACCTATTCACTCCGCCTCTAGGTGATTTCAATTGGTATCAGAGCCTACGCTCCTGATATTAGGTTTAACCATCTAGGAGTGAGATCTTGGTTTGCTAATCTATCATTTGCATTTGCACTTGCACACATATTGTTTGCACTCATGGATAGCCCTCCTATGTTTGATATTTATAGACTTGATATTTGAACGGCCAAGATGAGTTGTCATTTGAAAGCATTAGGATATAAAGTTTATCAAGCCATTACCAAGGAATCCTACCCCAATGATAGCAAACATAAAAGGCCAATGCATTAGCCCTTAAAGCACTTAGAGCATCTCTTGATAAAGATTTATTACATGTGTTTGCTCACTATGATTCGGCTTTTGCAGTATGAAGCATTTTAACTTCTCCCGAGCTACCAAAGATCATCGATAAGATGAGGAGATATAGGAGAGACAAGTCCGACGAGCGTTGCCTCATGGTCCAAGGGAATGACTCCTTGAGGTTCAATCGGAAACTCAACTAGATGTTAGCACTAGTTCCTATTGCTATGGGTGTTTAGAAGTACAAACCTTAAATATGGAACTTGCTACAAAGTTTGAAATTTTTTTGGAAAAACATGATCTTTTGAAAAAGAAGAATTTTGAACTAAAAGAAGAATATAAGGATTTGTGTTCAAAATTTGATTTGATTTTGCAAGAGAAGGAAGAGATTTGTAGTGAACGTGACTCACTTAAATCTCAACTAGACCTTGCTATAAAGGAAAATGAATTTTTGAAAAGTAAAAATGATTGTGATGATGTTATGAAAAACAATGAGGTCTTATCTTCAAAATTAGATTTTATTTTAAAGGACAATCATTCTTTGAAAAATGAAATTGAGTTTATTTCAAAAGAATTAGATTTAGTGTTAAATAAAAATAAATCTCTGCAAAATGATATAGATTCACATGTTTGCCATGCTAGTGTAGCCTCACCTAGCACACCTATTGCATGCTCCACTTTATCTTCTAGTATTGAAAATGATATAAATGATTTGAAGAAAAGTGTGGATTGTTTGGGCTCCACTTTGAGCCATTGTGCCATGAATCATACACGGTTGGAATCTTTGTATCGAAAGAAACAAGTTCCTATTATGCATGCACACCATACACGGCATACACATGCTCCTCACGATCACACCCATCACATGTATGCTCATGTGTACACTTGTACACATTGTGGACGAAAGGGCCACCTTGCTAAATTTAGCTATGATCGTTTACATGATTCAAATTTAGCAACTAAATTTGTTTGGGTTAGGAAAGGTACTAACCCCATGGACCCAAAAGGATATGGGTACCAAAGACCACCCCTATTATGTTTGATGTAGGTGTGGGCTCTTGCATAACGTGAGAGTTGCGGTATCTTGAGGTGAATGCATTCCGTGCTTCATGAGGATTATTTGGATGCATCACTTTCAAGGGAAGTTTGGTGGGAAGACCACCTTGTTTTGGAGAACTAGAGAGGTGCCTTCATCAGTTTTGGTATCGATCTCTAACTCCCGTTTATATTTGCATACTTTTCATATTCATCAATTTATAGCATGTCTTGTTTTATTGATCATTATGATTATGCCATGATTCTTAGATCATTGACATGCATGTATAGCTTTTGAGATCACCCATGTTTATATGAACCGATATGTTGTGTTCTCACCATTGTTTAGCTATTATGTATATCATAGGTCTAATAGCATGTGGATTTACATAATGATCATTTTTATGATTATCATATTGATTTATGTCTCGTTTTATACTTCAAATTTTGAATATATGTTTAAATGTTAGTTTTCATTAAGACTAGGATATATACTTGTACATATAGTGGGCCACAAATAAATTCTTATATGTTTGTACTTAAATGCTCATTTGTACCCATTAGATGTACTAGTATATCCTAGTTTTGATGATTAGTGTATTTCAACTTGTATTCCCCATTTTGTACATATTTTTCATGTAAATGTATTTAGTTTCATGTATATGTTAATTTTGTTTAAAACTTTAGATATACATGTATACCCTTGAGTCATTTGCTTTTCATACAAATTTTTATTATGGACTCATTTGTGTTTAGGGATGTGTATGTGTACCTTTAGATTTAGACAAAACATACATATGCCTTGAAGTTGAAATTATTTTGGTGAAAATTAAAATTTCATGTTTTTCATGTTTATAAAGGAATTTCATATTGAGCTTAATTGCCTATTCCTATGATTTTATGATTACACGATTCTTACACTCACATTATTCTTATTTACTCATGATTTTTGTTTCTTGAGTATATATGTGCTTTATAGACTTTAAGTGTCAATTATTATGTGATTTTCATGTCTTCATGGTATGTATGATTTGGTTTCATATTTTGAAGGATTTCTTACTAGTTTTTAAAAAATCTTTAAAACTATTTTCTATTTTTCAAATGGTAGAGTTTTCAAACTATGCCTATTTACTTTCAAATCATAATTTTTGAAAACCCCTACCTTTTAAGGGCGGTTGGATGGGCGACCATGCCTTGTATACCCTTCTTAAATATCTTTTAAACTTGTGCATGATAAGGGTGGTAGGTTTGAGTTATACCCTTGATCCTCATTATATTTCTATTGGTATCAAAATTGATATTTCATATATTTGTATACTCATATATATTTTCTATATATGCCTCATATTTCAATTGGTATATCCATACCTACATATATATGATCTGATAGTGCTTGTTTCACATGTCTTTACAATTTTTTTTGAAAACCACAAATTATGTTTGCTAAGCTTGATTTAGTTCATCATGTCAATTATTTTTAATTAGCATCTATTACAAGCTTATGCATTGTTCCTTTTAGTATTTCATAAAGGGGGAGAAAATTCTTTTTTAAATTGGTTTTATATAAAATTGGTATTGGTTATAAATTCAATTTATATCAGTTTTCATTTCAAATTAGTATCTTACTCCCATCATTTATGATGTAAAATACTTTGGTTTGATATATGCTAACATTTTCAATATTAGTATCAATGATCTTAAATTGGTATTATTCTCTATTTGGTATCCTTATTGTAAAATGATTTTAGTGTTTCTCTAAAAATTTGGATTTTACCTTTAATTGGTATCAATATTTTTCAATTGGTATCAATATGTTTATCAAAAATTTTAAATTGGTATAAAAAAAACTTAAGTTTTGATCTTTAAGATTTGATGATATGACAATTGATTGTTTTTTTAGCCCCTTTGTTGATGAATTGACAAAAAGGGGAAGAGATATTTGAGTTTATGTATGCATATATGCATGTTTATATCTTGTTTATGCATATATTATTTATTGGTTGTTTCCTAACCCTTTTTGATGTATGACAAAAAGGGGGAGAATTTGGTGTTTTATGATTTGGTGTTTTATGATTTGGTGTTTTTATGATTTGGTGTTTTATGATTTGGTGTTTTTATTGATGGTTTTCAACATTTTTATCATAATGAATTGTTTCATTCTTGTTTAAATAGAGCATTACTTGAGGGGGAGTTTTACCTCTCTTTTATATCTTGTGATATAGCCTATATGTTTCGTCATCATCAAAAGGGGGAGATTGTTGGCCCAAAAGGTTACACTCTCCATTTATTTGAGTTTTGATGATAACAAAACACATTGAAGCTATATGGTACTAATAAGTTGTTTAGAATATGTTTCAGGTTAGTACTATTCATGATGGTTCTTTCTTAACTATTGCAAGGTTTACGATGCTTAAGGCAAGCTAAAAGGCAAATGGTTCAAAAAGGAAGTTTTCATAGAAGAGAAGGCTCTAACTTGGTATAGCATGGCTCAGAGACTTCATTGTGGCTCAGGGATTTCATTTCTTAGTTTTTATATTTTTAGTTTGTTAAAGAATAGTATATGTGTTTGAAGCTCAAATACACACACATAAATTTAATAAGTTTGGTTTTTGATTTAATCGGTTTTGGATTTCAAGTACATATATCGGGTTTTGGATTTGAACCAGTTTAAGTTCTGCTGATCTGCTTGACACTCTTTTATAATTGTTATCATAACTTTTTATTATTATATTAAAATAACATGATTTAATTTGAATTTTAAAGATAACTTTTAGATATAAATTTCTTATTCAATAATCATTTTCAGATTCAAATTTTAAGGATGTCAAATATTTGGTTGAACTCTGTTCTTGTTCTGAAAATAGCTTACAGTTTCTGTTTTGACACCTGTCCGTGTTTTATTGATAACTTTTTAATAAAATATGATATTGAGTTGATTTTAGTTGCATTAAAACGAAGACTTAAAGATCTAAAAATTATTCCTATATATCTAATTCTGAATTCAGACGTTTACAGCCTGAAAAATGTGCTCAAAGTTGACCAATCTGCCAGATTGGCAGTAATGGCTAATTTTCTGGAGGCTGATTTTTAACATGTTTCAAAATGTGTTTAAGTTTAAATAAAACGTAGTTAGCTGTATTAGAGGGTCAATTTCTTCTTCTTATATTTAGGTAAAACTTTTCTATATTTACTCTTCCTAAATTCTATATAAAGGGGTCATTAGGTAGAGGTTTTCACAACAACAAATTCAAAGATCAAAAGTTTTGAGTTTTCTTGAGAAAGAGTTTTGTTTAAGTTTTGGGCTATTATTTTTAAAAGTTTTCTCAAAGTTTTTTGTTCTTAAAATCTCTCTTCTATTTTTTATATCACTTACAAAACCTTGAGCTTCAATCTTATATATTATTCTCTAGGGTTTTTGTAAGGGGAAAAAAAAGTTTTCAAGAGAGAGTTTGTGGTCTTTTGATCATAGAGTGCTTATTGTAATTTGTGGCTCCACTACGTCTGGACTAGAGGAGTGTGATTGAAGAGTTGGGTACTCCCTAGTGGTTGTAATCCTTTGTGGAAGTTCTAGTGGATCGAAAATCCTTCTGGGTGAAGGCGGGGACGTAGAGCTGGGTGCTCGAATCTCGGAAAAATTCTCTGTGTTTGCGATTGGTTTACTTGCGTTAATTCCTTACTTTATATTCATTGCTTCATTTACGTGCTTTATATTCATTGCAATATTCACTTGTTTCATATTCATATTGTCGATCAATAGTCATACAACAAGATTGCAATACGCACCTCAAACTCTTATCTAGAGGAATCACGAGGAAGGAGTTCAGAGCCCTTCACGGGGTATTCGGCTTCTGGTCTTGTTTAGGGTGATCGTTGCATTATAACATTTTAATTTGTGCATTGATTAGCATTATCACCTATTCACCCCCCTCTAGGTGATTTCATAAGAGTCCATGTGTATAATCCTTTGAGCTCTTTTCTTTATGCTGAACTTTAACATTCTATAAAACATGAAATAAACTTATATAATATTACACCACCAGTAGGATCTGTCTCCTTGAGGTGGAACAGTAGGAGTAGGCCATGGGTCATATGATGAAAATGGAGGATCAGAAGGAGGAAGTGGATGAATGAATTAAGATTGAGATGGAATCTCATAACCCAAATGATGCTGAATCTGAGTGAGATGTTGCTCAACAAGCCTCTATGAGGATGAAAAGTTGGCGGCAATAAAATAAAAGTCATAATGAAGTTGATTAAGGGATAAAGTGAGCTGGGTTACAGAGACAAGAAGTGTGGAATAAGGATCTTTAGGAGGGACAAGAGGATAAGAAGTATGATGGGGTTCAGGTACAGGAATGTCTTCTTCCTCATCAGAAGAAACGTCTTGAGAAGGTTTAGAGATATGACTCATCATACGGTTAATAAAACTCCTATCGAAGGCTCTAGGAGGAGAAATGG
The DNA here is from genome assembly GCA_038442645.1 of Agave tequilana. NCBI lineage: Eukaryota > Viridiplantae > Streptophyta > Magnoliopsida > Asparagales > Asparagaceae > Agave > Agave tequilana. The sequence continues at coordinate 124,778 of JAVJIF010012215.1, read as the reverse complement.
AGTGTTCCTCAGATAGGCCAACTCTCTAAAAGTCAAAAAAAAAAAAAGTTAGGACCGTACCATAGGATTAGTTCCTATGCTTAAACTTATCAGGAGTCATATTGTCAAATATTAACTGTGGAAGATTAACTGGAGAGCCATTCATATACAATAAATTAAGAGAGTGAAACACCCTCTTGCTTTACTATATTCTTCAGACTTAGAAAGAATATTCAGCATGATGATTGATCGGGGGAAAATCGCGCACAAAAAGTGTATGTTTTGAAATCAAGATTTAAAAAGTGTGTGCTTTAGCTTCCTCAATACTTCCGTTATAGCATGGAGGCTAAAACGAGTCGAATCTACAAAGACGGGAGGCGATAAAAGCTTTACCGGTTGATTCACGTGTTTGTTAAATATTTTTCAAAGTTTTAAAGAATGAAAAAAAAAGAAAGTAAAGAATGAAAAGAAAGGTAGGTGAAATACGAAGAAGTGGGAAACATGGAAAAGAATGGTTTTTGTAGTTTTGTAAATTTCTAAAACAAGTGAAAGAGAAAGAAAACTCACGGCTACTAACTACTAATGACTCCACCTACACGCTAACCTCATAGTGATAGTTGCCTCACATGTATCATTGGCCATCACCAGTCCCTGGTTCAAGAGCGATTCAAAGCATGACCCATATATAACTCATCACAACCCAACTCAACAAAAAAGTGCAAGCTACACTTAAATCATCAAAACCCAATAAGAGCAAGCATGAAGTAAAGTAATGTTATCGTGTTAGTGGTTAGGAAGTTAGAGTGTTAGATTCATCATCATGAGCCATCAATGGCTCTTGCAAGAGCAAGGCCAAAACGAGGCTATTAGATTCATGTGGATTATCATAAAAGAAGTTAGCAAGTTGGTGGTTAGTAGTTAGTTGCCATGAGAGAAAAGACTAGCTACACATGTAAAAGAGATTAGAGAGAAGAAAACAAAGATAAGGTAAGAGAGCACCTTTCATAGATTGTCACCTTCTATTACAAGCGCTCTTGCATTCTAAGCATGTACCACTCTCTCTCCCTATTACAAGATCTACAAAATGGAAAATACAATGGAGGAAGAAGAAACTAACTTAAGCTAAACTACCCTAAACTACAACATGGAATGAAAACTACTCGTTCAACTCTGTATATCTTCAACTCTGGAACCCCAAGGGGGTATTTATAGGCACCAGGGGAACAGGGGGCCAGAGGACAAGCCCTGGCCCAAAACGCGGCCGCGGCTATACTGGGGCTGCGCGCGCGGCGCTCGAGCTGCGCGCAGTCCCGTCTGTCCCTTGTCAGGCCCTGTGTCCGGTTTCTGGTTTGCAGCCCTTGGTTTTGACAGAATCAGTTCTCTAGGTCAATGGCTATCTTTAATAGGCCTTTAATTACCAATTAAATGGTGATTTAGGGTCTTCTTCTTCATTGCACACCATGGACCTAGAATCAAGTAAGCAAAGTTTTATTAGTAGAATTTAATATGAAATCAATGTGTAGATGTGATACAAATTATGCAAATTTAGAGACTAATCACACCCCCACACTTATCTTTTGCTCGTCCCGAGCAAAATAAAAAACTAAGGAATTATTATACCACTTTCGCAGGTGACGCGATTGCACTGAGCATGTGCAACAAGCCGTTAAACTCTAAGTTTCCCCTAGAGGAGGAGTTTTGTCTCCTGAGGGTTTTCAGCGGATTATACCCACAAAATCCATAAAAGAAAGAAATCAAATGTTAGTATTTTTTTAAAACGTATTTTGAAATAGAGAAAAGTGTTGAAGTATTTTTGTGAAAATATAAGTGATCCAAGGTCAGAGGTTAACCAAAAATTGTTCTTTCTTAAACTAAGTCAAAATGTAAAAAAATCTTGTTATAAATTGAATGAAAGAATTTAAAATTGAATTGACTCTTTGATCTTTCATAAAACTCTTAGAAAAAATATGCACTTAGTGAACTGTGAAGATTTTTGGGATATCAACTTTAACTTTCATGCCATTTGTTTATATATATTATATATATTATTATTTTTTTTTTCTTCCTTAGTTTTCTTAGGCTTTCTTATTTACCCGGGTAGTGAGCCTTTAGCCAGTGACTCCCAAACCAGATGGTCTTAGGGCACCCGATGAGAAAACATCCCTCAGACTTAAGGACTCGAGTAAACAAGGCCACAAACTAAAGGGGATTATTTATTTTTGTCCACCATTTTAGGTGTGAATAATCATGCTTCCTGAGGCATAATTACCCAACTTCAATAGTGATTTTTATTTATCATATATATATATATATATTTATGGCATTTTCAGTCTTTGTTTCAATCCCAAAAATTGTGTAAGTGTGGAGTGCATAAATATTTCTAAGATAAAAAGTTCAAGATCAAATTATCTTCTCAATTTTACTTTCTTATCCTAAAATTTAAACAAGATCTATTATTTTGACTCAGTTTAAAATTTCATAATTTTAAGTCTTCCTAATTCCTAAGATAATCTTAATTTTCTTAAAAATAAATCAAAAACTATTTCTCTGGTTTCAAAAAGTTTTGTAAAAAGAAAAGAAAAGTTTTTGTATAAAAGATTTTTTTGTTTTTGTTTAATTAAAAAGAAGTGTAAAAGAAAGAAAATATAAAACTAACTACGTTAGTAAAACCCTCCCCCACACTTATCTCATGCATGGTCCACAATGCATTGTGAATGTGTAAATACATGAAACAAATGGAGAGGAAAGAAAGATTACCTCAAGGGGGTGGCTCCGGTGGTGGTCGGATTGGGCCAAGAGTTGCGACCCAATCAAGATATCGTGGATCTTTCAGAAACCCACCAAGAACCTCTCTAATATGACCCAAGAAAAGAATGATGGATGGAATGGTCTTATTGAAAAATTTATCCCCATCTAATTTCCAATTTTCAAAAATAATTACTGAGTCACTTTTGTCAACATTCTTGTCCAACAATGAAGTGTGATTTTTAAAACTGATGGATTTGGACTTAAATGGAATAGGAAGAAAAACCGATACCGACTCAGGAAGTTGACTCAGATCAAGTCGAGAGTCAACAATGAGAGTCGGAATTAGTTCAAAAATAGGGTCCAAACCAAAGAATTGATGTTCACACACTTTCCCCATCAATGAAGTTGATCATAAGATTTGGTGATTCAATTTCACGGTGTACGGGTACAGGATGCAATGTTGACTCCGGAATAGAGAAAAAAATCTGGTAAAGATACCGGGGTCATTATTGAATCAAAAAGTGAAATAGAATTACCAACTTGAGGTTCAGGATCACTTTCAAGCTCAAGTTCAATTTCGAGAAAAGGATAACTTGCTAAAATGTCAAGGTGGTTCTCAAAATTTTGGCAAGTTTAAAAGGATGTAAGAAAATTGAATTTTGATTTTCGTCTACAGAAGGAATGTGAATGGGTGAAATGATTGATACAAGTTTAGAAAGTATGGAATCAAAACTAGCTCAAGAACGTTACTTAGTTTAGGTAACACTACAGGAGTCGACAGTGATTCAATGAACGTACTCGAATCGCTAACTTGAAGCTCAGGTTCACATTCATCTTTAAGTTCAATTTCAGAAAATGGATAACTTGCCAAAGCATCAGGAATTGGATGTTGGTCAAGTTCAGGTTGGTATGATGAAATTGAAGCTGGATTTTCAAAATGGCAAGATTCTTGAACATTTGATGGGCATGGGAAGTCAATCGTATTTTGCATTATGCGCTCGGTCTCTTGCACGAATTCCATAATTTTTCCCACAATGATTTTCCTTTGAGTTTTTCTGGGAAAGAACTACATGAATTTTGGAAATTTTATGGAATGATGAGGCCATATTGTTTTCAAATTATTTTTGGGCCTCTATTGCTTCTTCCAATGTCTTTTCCAATGATGATTTTTTTTCAATTGGTAGTTCAGGAAAAGGAGTATATAAATAAAAATTAGGGAATGAATATGTGAAAATTGTGGACAAGATGGTTGAGAAATTGACTCGGGGGAGGTGAATCCCCATTGACTCTGTGAAGAGTTGAAATTATTTTGAAAATCTTAGTTATAGGATTGGAGATATGGGTTATATTGAGTCAGATAATCCCAACTCGACATATATGGTTGGTTCATGTTGTACATAGCCGGGTTAGAGTTATCCGAGTCAAATGAGGTTGGAGTGAAATATGAATTCATATTTTGATTGAAAGAATTATTGTTGTTAAAATCCATTTCATAATATACAAAAAAGAAAACAAACAAACAAACAAACAAAGAAAAAGAAAAAGAAAACAAGTCTATGCTAGGGTTGACTTAGACCTAGACGACTCCTAACTGGTTAAACTGTCCACGGGGGGTATATTGTCGGAATCTGACCACAGGTTAATCGGCCAGATAGGGGCAAGATCGGTGGGAGGTATCCGTGCCGGAGCAACGGGCCTAATTATGCCAAACCACCGTTCTTCGAGGTGTCCCCTCTCAATCCCCAACCTTAGACACCGATTTAGCAAGAGTCAAATTCTAACAACTTCCCCCTTAGGTCAATCTCCTAAATGAGTCCGAAATGTTCCTGGGGGCCAACGTCTAGCAATTTTTATTAGGCTTGGGTTGTGTGAGTGGGGAGGTGATTTTTGGGCCAAGGGAGGGTAATGACTTCCCCACCTTATGTTGTTTTGGGTTTTGCCCTTAAATTTAATTTGTGTAAGTGTGCAATATAGATAAGAATAAACACAAAAAAGCGAGTAAATCACTGAAGTGTTTGGCTTAACTATATGCAATGAAATATGTACACCTCCTATCAGAATCACAGCAACACAAGAATAAAATACAGTATATTGGAATAAAAATTGACACATGCCTAGATGCAAATGTCTAAGCCGTTTTAAAGCATCCAATTTCTGTATTTTAGTTCTTAGAATTATTTACAGTGCATAGGTGATATTTAATAAAAATTAGCAGCAGAATATAAGAATGTACAAGAAGTTACCCAACCATACTAGAGCAAGTGTGGACTTCTGCAGTGCTAAAACTTTAACCTGCACACAAAAAAAACAAAGAAGAAAAGTTAACAAAAATGTGAAATCAAACCGTTCCCATCCCCGGCAACGGCGCCAAAATTTGATCAGGGAAAAACCGCGCACAAAAAGTATATGTTTTGAAATCAAGATTTAAAGTGTATGTGCTTTAGCTTCCTCGATACTTCCGTTATAGTACAGAGGCTAAAAAGAGTCGAATCCACAAGGACGGGAGGCGATAGAAGCTTTACCGGTTGATTCACGTGTTTGTTAAAGATTTTTCAAAGTTTTAAAGAATGAAAAGAAAAGAAAGTAAAGAATGAAAAGAGAGGTATGGTGAAATATGAAGAAGTGGGAAACATGGAAAAGAATAGTTTTTGTAGTTTTGTATATTTCTAAAATAAGTGAAAGAGAAAGAAAACTCATGGCTACTAACTACTAATGACTCCACCTACACGCTAACCTCTTAGTGATAGTTGCCTCACATGTATCATTGGCCATCACTAGTCCTTGGTTCAAGAGCGATTCAAAGCATGACCAATATGTAACTCGTCACAACCCAACTCAACAAACAAGTGCAAACTACACTTAAATCGCAAAACCCAATAAGAGCAAGCATGAAGTAAAGTAATGTTAGCTTGTTAGTGCTTAGGAAGTTAGAGTGTTAGATCCATCATCATGAGCCATCAATGGCTCTTGCAAGAGCAAGGCCAAAATAAGGCTATTAGATTCATGTGGATTATCATAAAAGAAGTTAGCAAGTTGGTGGTTAGTAGTTAGTTACCATGAGAGAAAAGACTAGCTACACATGTAAAAGAGATTAGAGAGAAGAAAATAAAGATAAGGTAAGAGAGCACCTTTCATAGATTGTCACCTTCTATTACAAGCACTCTTGCATTCCAAGCATGTACCACTCTCTCCCCCTATTACAAGATCTACAAAATGGAAAATACAATGGAGGAAGAAGAACTAACTTAAGGTAAACTACCCTAAACTACAACATGGAATGAAAACTACTCGTTCAACTCTGTATATCTTCAACTCTGGAACCCCAAGGGGGTATTTATAGGCACCAGGGGAACAGGGGGCCAGGGGACAATTCCTGGCCCAAAACGAGGCCGCGCCCGCGGCCATACTGGGGCCGCGCGCAGTCCCGTCTGTCCCCTGTCAAGCCCTGTGCCCGATTTCTAATTTGCAGCCCTTGGTTTTGACAGAATTAGCTCTCTAGATCAATGGTTATCTTTAATAGGCCTTTAATCACCAATTAAATGGTGATTTAGGGTCTTCTTCTTCAGTGCACACCATGGACCTAAAATCAAACAAGCAAAGCTTTATTAGTAGAACTTAATATGAAATCAATGTGAAGATGTGATACAAATAATGCAAATTTAGAGACTAATCAATGATCTTTGCTAAGATTTGACATGAGATAGTAAGAAGAGAGACCTTGTCATTAAAGGTGAGACAAGGGTTACCATTACTTTGGATAAGCCGGGAGGCAATCTCATGAGTTTCCCCTTTAGGGTAGAAATCAAAAGAGATTAAATGCTCAGAGAAAATATAAAAACCTTCATTAAGAAGGGCTAGAATATGAGCTATATCATCAGCTGATAGAGTGATATCAATACCACCAACACGATTATGAATAACATTATCCTCATCTATAGTAAGATTGGCATAAAAAGTTTGACCAATATTGAGATAAATTTTCTCATTTATCTTAAGAAATTTCTTCTAACCTAGTCTAAAAACAGATCCTTAATATGATACTCAACAAAACTAGCAAGATTGATGGGTTTACCAGAGAGAACAGACCTCTTAGAGAATCTAATGTTGAATTTCTTCAGAGCAGTGTTGTTCACAAATCTCAAATGGGATGGAGGAGTCCTAGTTTTGGGAACAGTAGATTTCTTAAATCTAGTAGAATATAACCTAGAAGTCCTAGAAGATCCAACATAAGTTCTAAATTTCTTAGAATGAGACATATTAAATAGATCTAGGGTTAAACTGAAAGAGAGAGAAAGAGCTCGAGAAGTTACCCGAATCCAAAGAGAAGATGTAGGTCTTATAGAAACTCTATCAAAGATCGATCTTGATGCAAGAAATCAGCTTGGTAAATGAAGAGAAAATGGGTTCTGGGGGAGGAACTTTCGACATGAGATAGAAAGAGTGAAGAAAAGTGAGTAAGCGGATGGGTTTAAATAGCCTGTTCATGCTGTAACTATTCTGACTATTGACTGCCCTGTCAACAGGTCTAGTTGACTACCAACAGAAGGAAAAAAAATATAGAATACAGAAGTTGTCGACAGACAGGTGTCTGACTGTTGACAGTCATGCAGAAATGAAGTTACTTTTAAAAGATTGTTTTTAAAACTTTTAAAGTAAAGAATTTTTATGAAATCAGAAACTATCATAAAGATGTAGATTAGTCTTCTAAAATATATAAATTCAATTCGCCACAAATAAAAATAAATTGGTTGAAATCCAATGGTTTTGTAAAAATATCCGCTAATTGCATTGAAGTAGGTACATAATCTATATCAATATCCCCTTTTTCAAAGTGATCTCTTAGAAAATAATATCTAACCTCAATATGTTTGATTTTACTATGCTGATTGGCATTTTTCATCATGTAAATAGTGTCACTGTTATCACAAAAAATTTTGACATGGTCAAAATAATGCAAATCATAATCGAGTAGAGTATGTTTCATCCAAAGTACTTGTCACAACAAGCACCCGCTACAATATATTAAGGTAAACCTGTACACAGAAAATATGGAATTTTAGAAATGAAGAATAGAAGTGCAAAGGTCTCAATTCTACCCCTATAGCAAGTGGCTATGTGGGTCATAATTCATAAGAAGGGATTTGCGATGGAAGGTTTTAGTATGTTCTTTTTAAAGATAACTAAACCATTAAAAGTTCTTCTATGTTCTTTAAAAAGAAAAAGAAAGAAAGCTATGTTAATTTAGAGAAAATAGAAGAGTGGAGAAGATGGTGATTGTTGGTGTTTTGAAAAGAGAAAGAAAAACTAAGTTAAAGTAAAGAAGAATAAACAGAGAGATATTTTAGAGATGTGTTTCTATCCTAATAAGCGAAGAAAGAAAGAACTAAAATAAATATTTACCTCCTTTAAGCTTGTTTACCTTGGACCCGTTGCAACAATTTACCTTTTCTTGAAGGCAATCAAAGCATGGCGTATAGGATCTATCCCATTCCCATTCTAAACTACGAAATAAAGATTCAAGATTAAACTAATTTAGAAATAGCTATCCATCACTATAAGCCAACAATATCACTTGCAAGGGCAAGACAGTTTCAAGACTATAGGATTTATTTGGATTACAAGCACCTCAGAGAAAAGCAGAAGAAAAATAAAAATGAAGAATAAAGAATGTAACTTAGATTCAATAAAGTAAAAATGAAAGAAAAGAATGAAATCACCTAGAGGAGGGGTGAATAGGTGATGGCTATATGAATATGGCAATAATGCGGAATTAAAAATTCTACTTAACAATTAGCTCAACTAAAAAGGACTTGCAATATAAAAGACAATAAATAGTGCAAGAATTAAAGAGAGTTTGAGTTTAGAGAAAATTGAGCATACGCAAACACGAGTATATGTTTCTGAGGTTCGAGCCACGCTCTACGTCCCCGCCTTCACACTTGAAGGATTTCCACTATTGTTGATCCCACTGGATCTCCAATACAAGGACACACTTGTCCTATCTCTCGTGATGCCGCAACACCACTTGGAGCACATTAGCTCGCTTAAGGCCGATGCCTCTACAACTTCGCTCAAGAAGAAAGATGATCACACTTGATCACAAATAGCTCACTTAGCACAATCCTATAACCAATATGTAGAAGTAGAACTTGGGATTGTGAAGTGCAAAAGACTAGAGTGAAGTAGAGGGATTAGCTTCAAGTAGGTGTTTGGAAGTTTTTGGCTTTGAAAATCTTTTCTAAAAGGCTTTTGGAAACTTTGTAAATATTGAATGTAAATCTTGTCAAAATCTTGTGTCTAATCATGTTGAAATGACCCACTATTTATAGGGGATGAAAAACAGGGTAAGATAGCTAGAGAAATTTGTTGGGGTGAGATCCCAACAAAATCTGTCAGAAAATAGAGCTGTTGGAATCTGTCAGACTTTTCTGACAACTACCGGTCGACCGTCAACGGTCATATTTCTGACCGTTGGGGGAAAACGGTCGACCGCCCGGTCAACCCAAACAAACAGAAAGCACTGACAAGTGCCCGGTCGACCCGAGCGGTCGGCCGACGTGTACACATGCACAGTCGTGCACGTCGGTCGACCCGGGCGGTCGACCGGCCTCTGTCAGATCTGATAAAACAGATTCTGCAGAAAACTGGGAAAGGGTTTTAAGTTCTGATCTTTTTGGTCTAAGGACTTTGTAAATAATGTTTTAGTCCTAATACACTTAAGAGTATGATCATAGATCAATACTCAAACATGTTAGATCATTTTGATAAAAAATCCTTTAATAAAACTTGTTTCCTTTTTCTAGAAGCTGGTTTTCCAAAACATGATATTTCTAAAAACTAATTTCCAACTTTGTTTTGACAAAACATTCTGATATAAGGATTCTTTTTAAGTCATGAAGCAAACTAAGTGTGTGTGAGTGACAATCCCAAATAATCTACTTCTATCATCTAGGTTTTGACAAAATGTCTAAAAAGAAAAGTAAAATACAAATCTTTGGTCTTTTCTTCAATGTCTTGATCCCGAAGCTTTCTACCGTACTTGGCTTGGGAATTGCAAATCTTTAGCGGCGTCCAAACTTGTGAGTCTTGATTGTGGAGCCGTCAAATCAACTTGTTTTAACCTGAAATCCTTTTAAAACAAGATTGTTAAACTCATAACTAAATATGGTTTGTTATCATCAAAATATCGGGCTAATGGCCTTTGGGCCAACAATCTCCCCCTTTTTTATGATGACAAAACATATATAGTTATTACAAATATTTTGGGTGGAGGCTTCAAGTGAAGCTCCCACTCAACACATGCATATACAAAAATACATAAAAGGTACTCAGGCATAGATAAATGACACAAATAATAAAGCAATCATATACAACTCCATGCCAGAAATAACTCATGCCATAAAGGATAACACATGTTCGTACATAGATAAAAGAAAAACACATGTTCACAACACAAACATCAAATATCAAGTACATGTCCACACTACTAAAAATAACAAGAGATGTCCAACACAAAGATGCAAAATACAAACACACAAAATATAAGCCCAGAAATGAAATGTCTCTCCAGAATGTCTCTCCCATCAATAACTCTCCCCCTTTTTGACATCATCAAATAAGGGGAAGTCACTCAGCACCAACATCGTCCTCCTCATCATCGTCTTCCTCAGACGAGCTCTCCTCAGCATCACCCTCAGCCATCTGCTTATCACCATCATCATCATCGTCATCCTCCTCTGAATCCTCCTCCTCTGGATCGATAGCAGCAATAGCAGGCTCTGGAGCTGTAGGAGCAGAAGGGGCCCTAATAGGAAATGGAGGGCCGAAGGGAGGAAACGGTCGGGCATACGGTGTAGGATTTGGGCCTCGCATGTCGTACTTCAAGTAGATTGCCCCAAATTGCAAATCCATGTATCTCATGGAATCATCAACATAGGACAAATCGTTTCGAAGTCCTTGATTGAGAGAATCCATTTCCTCGTGATATGCCGCGTGCTCCGCTGAAATCTGGCTCAGACGCTGATCAACCCAAGTCTGATGATCCTGAAACTGAGCACGAAGCTCAGAGGAAATGAGAGTCTGGAAATCAGGGGGAAGGGAAGAACCTGGAGCTGAAGATGATGACCCTGGACCAGATGAAGGTCCTGGAACAGGAGGAACAGGCGGCTGTTGTGCAGCAGCACGACGAGTCGCAGCTTCCATCCTTTTCAGGAGGGAACTGTTCAGGTCGACAGATGGTTCAGAGGATTTTACGGATGATAAATCAAAGCCAAGTTGTTTTAGGAGGTAAGATATAAGCATTCCATAGGGCAAATGCCTCCCAGGAACATGAACATGGTCAGAAGTCATGTGAGAGAGGATGAAACGGGGAATATTTATCTTAATGCCTTTAAGAAGGCAATAGACAATTAAAGGTACTGGACCCCGAGCATGACTATATTCACCCGATTTGGGCATAATATTGTAGAACACAAATTTTGCGAGGACTTGGGAAGTGAGAGTAAACTTGTTCACCTCCTCGTTCCTCACTAAACCGGGATTGTCATTCCCGTGGATCAAGGTGGATGCGTGAGCGCAGACTCACCGGCCGGATAATCAAAATCATGAAGATCAAAAGAGTAAACATCAACTCCTCCACAGGAGAGATTAAGAAGTCTAGCAAATTGGTCTAGGGAGATATCAATGTCTCTCCCTAGAACTCTGGATCTAACACGATTAGCCTCAAAAGCAAGATTTGTATAGAAATATGGTATTAGAGAGGTGTAGACTGGTTCTCTAATGGCCATAAATTGATCAAGTGAATTATTTCTCAATATTTGGGGAATATTGAGATGTTCAAAGTCTTTGAGGACTACACACCTCCCTGAAATGATAGATCTCCCCGAAAGGAGAATAAACCTATTTTCAGCAAGACTATTGACAAAAAGGGGTTTGGTTTTAGGGGTAGAAGATGATGGTACTACAGATTTCCCTTTGTCACTCTTAGATCTTTTAGATATATTGAAATTTTGGTGAGAAATTGAGGGATTTAGGTTAAAATCAATTAGGGCTTGATCTAACAACTGATGAAACAAGGATCTTGACTAGAGATTGAAGAACACAAGACTAAAGAGCAAGATTCACAAGAAAAATCGGATTTTTACCTGAGGGAAGAAATCAAGAACCTTAGATAGAGAAATTCCCTGAAACTAAACGTAGATCAGACCTGAAGATGATGATCCAGCGAAAATCCGAGTGTATGGGGCCTGGATTTGAAGTGAATTAGAGTGAGATGAGAGATTTTGGGTTTTGGGAGAGAGAGGAGAAAGAGGATCGGCGGTGGAACTGAAGGAGAGAGAGAGAGAATTAGGGCTTTTAAATAAAGGGTAGTTGGCAGTTTCTCGACGCACGGTCGACCGAAAAATCTCGAGAGCTCTGCAGACAACAGCGGTCGACCGCACGGGTTGGCCGAGATTTCCTGAGAGCTCTAACAGAGAAACGGTCGACCGCACAGGTCGGCCGGCTACAGAGAAGAATGAAATAATTTATTCTTCCAGGCAAGGTCGATCGACCGAAACTCAGAGCCGGTCGGCCGGCTTTGCCCAAAATCTGTCAGCAGCCAAATAAAAAATTTTTAAAACATTTTAACAAATAACAAGCAGGATATATTTTTAACATGCAAAATTTTAACAACATGTTTTAAATCTTCATAGGTTATAATATCAACAAAATTTACACAAGATAATTTTAATTTTATATTTCATATAAAACAAAAGTTTTAGAGATGTTGAAGCCGAATACCCGGTGAAGGGTTCTGAACTTCATCCTCGAGATTCCTCTTAAAATGAGTTGAGGTGCGCAATTGCCATCTCTAATGTATTTGTTTTAAACATGAATTTTACAATATTTATTTTTAGTTTTGATAAAAGGTGTATATAGATATATGATCAAAACTAGGCATGTGGACATTCAAAATATGTGACATAAAAAATAAGATATCAAAAATTAGAACAAGGCATATACACAAGCATGATGGAAATGTGAGTTTACACAAACACATATCAATGTAGCACAAAAAGTAAACTAACAATCCTATGCATATGTATATATAAACAAAATAAAGCTTTTAAATGGAGAGGTTACCAAACCGAGGGCAATCTCCAAAATAGGTGCCTCTACGATAGCGATGCAAGCGACGATGTGTTCGTTAGGCATTGTTGCATCCACCACCCGGGCACCGTCTCCCCCTAAGTCTTGGAGGAAGAAGACCCACCTGTATCAACTAAATTGGGTGTGTCTTTTGGTACCCAAATCTTTTTGGGTCTTTGGGTTAGTCTCTTGTCGAACCCAAACATGTTTATTAGACATGTTTAGTTTAGCATAACAAAAATTTTCTAAATGGCCTTTGCGGCCACAATGAGTGCAAACATAAATTCTACCACTACCATACATGTATGCATGCTTATGTGTGTGTGCATGTTTCCGTGCATGTTGATGGTGAGTGTGTTTCCCTTGGGTTATTCCTTTGGGAAACCTAGAAGCAAATTTATTTAAATCAAAAGCACACTTCTTTAAAGTATTATCTAAAGTTTCAACAAGTTTTTGAATTTCCAAATATTCATTTTTGTTGAGAGATGAAATGGGGGTTTTCCCTTTACAAGATATTTTATATTTTTCAAAATCAATTTTCATTTTCTCAAAAGCATTTGATAAATCATTTTTCTCTTTAAGAACAAGATCAAATTTGTTTTTCAAGGAATCATTTTCCTTTTTCAATTTCCTATTTTGAGATTGAAAAATCTCATACCTATGTTGTAATTCTTCGAAAAATTGAGCAAGTTCATCCATGGTTAGCTCATCATCATCAATAGAGGTATCTAAGCATACCTTGGTTGTATCCTCACCTTGTGCCATGAAGCACATATTGGCGGTGTCGATCTCCTCTTCAGAATCCGACTCCGTGTCATCCCAAGTGGCCACCATTGCTTTCTTCTTCTTTGGCCCATTCTTGGAGGTTGTGACTTGGAGAGCGGGGCAATCGGCGATGAGATGTCCGATCTTCTTGCAATGGAAGCAAGGACCGGGCTCCTCTCTTTTCCTTTCAAATCTTCCTTGAGGTTTCCCTCTTCGGAAGTTGCTTTGCCTCCCCTTCTTATAGAACATCTTGCCCACCTTCCGGATGAGCATGGCAAAATCCTCATCGTAGTCTTCCGATGAGTCTTCCTCGTCATGGATGGTTGGAGTGGCTTTGAAGGCGAGTGCTTTCTTCTTTGGCGCCTCCCTTTCTTCTCTTACTTTCATCTCCATCTCATGTGTCTTGAGATTTCCGATGAAGCCGGAGAAGTCCATCTCCTCCCTATCGTTGAGCTCCTTGAGGGTGGTTGCCTTGACTTCCCAAGCTTTGAGAAGAGCTCGAATGACCTCATGAATCTTTTGGTCATTGTCGATCGTGTCACCTAAAGAAGATAAGGCATTAGTTATTTTGGTGAAATGGGTGAGCATGTCATCAATGCATTCATTTTCAAGCATATAAAAGTTCTCATATTGAGAACGAAGCAAGTCAATCTTGGATCTTTTGACTTGGGACGTTCCCTCATGACTTACAATCAAAACATTCTAAACCTTAAATGCCGATTTACAATTAATGATGCGTGAGAGGTCATCTTCATTAAGGGCTTGGGTTAATGAATATTGAGCCCTAGCATTGGCCTCATAGTCCTTGGTGGTGTCCTCGGACCATGATCTCTCATCGGTGAGAGGTTCTACAAATTCTTTGGTGATAGCCCTAGCAACCCTAACTCCTAGGGACTTAAGGAAGAGGTTCATCTTGACCTTCTAAATAGGGAAGCTCAAGCCATCAAACTTGGGTGGGGACTTGATGCTAGAAAAGTCAATGGATGCCATGAATACAAAAGTATAATGCACAAACAAATATAATGCACAAAAAGATATAGTCAAATGTAAGGATCTCCCTAAGGTGGTTAAACCAAATGTAAGGGTTAGGCTCTGATACCAATTGAAACACCTAGAGGGGGGGTGAATAGGTGATGGCTATATGAATATGGCAATAATGCGGAATTAAAAATTCTACTTAACAATTAGCTCAACTAAAAAGGACTTGCAATATAAAAGACAATAAATAGTGAAAGAATTAAAGAGAGTTTGTGTTTAGAGAAAATTGAGCAAACGCAAACACGAGTATATGTTTCCGAGGTTCGAGCCACGCTCTACGTCCCCGCCTTCACACTTGAAGGATTTCCACTATTGTTGATCCCACTGGATCTCCAATACAAGGACACACTTGTCCTATCTCTCGTGATGCCGCAACACCACTTGGAGCACACTAGCTCGCTTGAGGCCGATGCCTCTACAACTTCGCTCAAGAAGAAAGATGATCACACTTGATCACAAATAGCTCACTTAGCACAATCCTATAACCAATATGTAGAAGTAGAACTTGGGATTGTGAAGTGCAAAAGACTAGAGTGAAGTAGAGGGATTAGCTTCAAGTAGGTGTTTGGAAGTTTTTGGCTTTGAAAATCTTTTCTAAAAGGCTTTTGAAAACTTTGTAAATATTGAATGTAAATCTTGTCAAAATCTTGTGTCTAATCATGTTGAAATGACCCACTATTTATAGGGGATGAAAAACAGGGTAAGACAGCTAGAGAAATTCGTTGGGGTGAGATCCCAACAAAATCTGTTAGAAAATAGAGCTGTTGGAATCTGTCAGACTTTTCTGACAACTACCGGTCGACCCGGCGGTCGACCGTCAACGGTCATATTTCTGACCGTTGGGGGAAAACGGTCGACCGCCCGGTCGACCCAAACAAACAGAAAGCACTGCCAAGTGCCCGGTCGACCCGAGCGGTCGGCCGACGTGCACACATGCACAGTCGTGCACGTCGGTCGACCCGGGCGGTCGACCGGCCTCTGTCAGATCTGATAAAACAGATTCTGCAGAAAACTGGGAAAGGGTTTTAGGTTCTAATCTTTTTGGTTTAAGGACTTTGTAAATAATGTTTTAGTCCTAATACACTTAAGAGTATGATCATAGATCAATACTCAAACATGTTAGATCATTTTGATAAAAAATCCTTTAATAAAACTTGTTTCCTTTTTCTAAAAGCTGGTTTTCCAAAACATGATATTTCTAAAAACTAATTTCCAACTTTGTTTTGACAAAACATTCTGAAATGAGGATTCTTTTTAAGTCTTGAAGCAAACTAAGTGTGTGTGAGTGACAATCCCAAATAATCTACTTCTATCATCTTGGTTTTGACAAAATGTCTAAAAAGAAAAGTAAAATACAAATCTTTGGTCTTTTCTTCAATGTCTTGATCCCGATGCTTTCTACCGTGCTTGGCTTGGGAATTGCAAATCTTTAGCGGCGTCCAAACTTGTGAGTCTTAATTGTGGAGCCGTCAAATCAACTTGTTTTAACCTGAAATTCTTTTAAAACAAGATTTTTAAACTCATAACTAAATATGGTTTGTTATCATCAAAATATCGGGCTAATGGCCTTTGGGCCAACAAAGAAGATTACTTACACCGGTGTCATTCTCAGTATAAGCGTCATTCTCATTCTCTCATGAAACTACTCTTCTCTTTTCTAAGTTACATAAATGAATCTAAAAATTACATAAAAAAACAAAACCTAAACTAAACTTGAACAAAAACTAGCCTAAAATTCTCTTCTTAGTGGTGCCTTTGCCTTCTGAAGTGATGGTATTTATAGGTTGAAATGGATAAGGGAGAGCTTGCCTGAGGATGAGATCAAATCGCTAGCCTAAAAGAAAAGATCTTCTGATAAGGTTAGAGATAAGATTAGAGATATGGACAAAATCACTTGCACAACAGAAGAAATCTTCTGATTATATCTCTTTTGAATTTCTGAATTTAACAATATCCTTTTAATTCTTCAAGCAAACCAAATTGATTCTTCTAAATCTGATTTTAACTGTATTTATTTGGCTTTATCTTCAGTTAACCTAATAGATCCAATTAAATCAGAATTTAACTAGATTTTATTTGGTCTTATCTTCTCTCCCTTCATTAAGACAAACCTGCAAAATAAGATATTAAGACCAGGAATTAACAAGATTTATTACAGGATAATTATGAGAATGCAATAAAAATAATACAAAATACGTGTGTAATTACACCCCCATACCTATCTTTTGCTCGTTTTCAAGCAAAATAAAGAAAAATAGAGTTAACCTAATTTAACACATTTTCGTAGGAACCATGGTTGCACTTAGTATGTGCAATAAGTCGTTAAAGCTCTAAGTTACCCCTAGAGGACGAGTTTTGTCTAGTGAGGCTTTTCAGTGGATTACACCCACAAAATCCATAAAGAAAGAGAAATAAAGTGTTAGTATTTTTGAAACTCATTTTGAAAGACGAGAAAATATTTGAAGTATTATTGTAAAAATTCAAGTAATCTATAAGTTATAGAAAATCAAACTTTTCATTTCTAAACTTAGTCTCTATTCAAAAACTTATTATCAATCAAGGTGAGGAGTCAAACTGTACTAGTCTATTATTTTACCCTAAATTATATGCACCTTCGTGACCGTGAAATTTTGACTCGGGGTTCTTCAGCTCTAACTTTTATACCTTATTTTTCATTTTTTCTGGTAGTAAATACCCCTTAATTCTATTAGGCTTTCTGATCTGCCCATGTAACAAGCTTTAGGTTGGTGACTCCCAAACCAAACGGTCTTAAGGCACCGGGGGAGAAAACACCCCAAGGACTTAAGAACTCGAGCAAACAAGACCACAAAACTATAGATTTTATTTATATGGACTACTTTTAGGTGTAAATACTTATGCTTTATGAGGTTTTTTTTATATATATATTTTCTTTTTTCTTTTCTTTTCTTTTTTCTTTTTTTCTTTTTTTTGTTTTTTATAAGGCATAAGAATCTTTGTTTTTGATCTCTAAGTGTGTAAGTGTATAAATTATGCATATTTCATCAAAGTAAAAAATCAAGACTAAATTATCTTTCCAATTTTTCTTCCTAACCCTAGAAATCAAACAAATAATCTTATTTTGACCAAGTATAAGAAATCCAAATTATGATTCTCCTATTTCTTAAAATTAACTTAATTTGTTATAGAAAATAGGTCAAAATATTATCTCTTTTCAAAAAGTTTTTGAAAGCAAAGAAAATATTATTTTTAAATTAAAAGAAAGCCTTTGTTATGTTAGAACCCTCCCCCACACCTATCTCAAGCATTGTCCTTAATATATGAATGAATGCATATACGCATGAAAAAGAAGAAAGGGAAGGAAATATGTTACCTCAAGGTGGTGGTTTCGGTGGTGGTCGGATTGGGCCGAGCGTTGCTACCCAATCTGAATATTGTGGATTATCATGGAACTCACCTTTGATAACCTCTTTTTTTATATATTTTTATTATCCACTTTATGAATATGATCATGTAAGATCCGAAAATGAAATTTATCCCGGTTATATGACCAATTTTTTAATATTATCACTGAGTCATTATTGTCTTTACCTTGATCCAACAATGGAATGTGACTTTGTTAAATGGATGAATTAGGCTCTTGAATGATAGGAATGGGAATCAACACTGACTCGGGTATATGATTTAAATCAAGTTTAGATTCAAGGGTCAGTTTTGGTTTAAAAGTTGAGTCCAAATCAAGGAATTAAGATATACACTCTTTTCCCATAAATGGAATGCGATTATCAAAAATAGGTGGTTAAATTTTAAGATTTGTGGGTAAGAGAATCGATGTTGGCTCGAGAATGTGGTCTAATTTCAGTAAAGGTACCGAAGGCAACATAGACTCAAATTTTGAAATTGAATCACGAAATGAAAGTTCGAATTATATTTTTTGTTCAAATTCAATTTCATTGAAATAAAAACTTTCCAATTTGTCAATGGTTTGGTATTTATCAAGTTCAAGGTGATATGATGAAGTTGAATCATGGTTGAAGTCTCCAAGATGCCATAATTTTTTGTTCCATCAATATGGTTAGGGCAATTGGGGATGGTCGAAAATGTGTTAGGTAGAGTTTCCTTATCTTATCTTTCACTATGTTAATTAAATAACTCATTTGCGCTTTTAACCTATTGATAGATTGGGTAAAATTATTTTCGGACTTATTCAGGTTTTCCATACTCATTTCTAAGTAAGTAGGTTCTTCTTCTTCTGTTGAGACTTGGAAAATAGAGTAAGGATCTTTAATTTGAAAGTCTTGTAGGAATTGTGAGTCTATCATTCTCAGTTTTTGTTCTTGGAACTCAATCATGGCTTCTATACTCTTTAGTCACCTCAGATTTTTCTTCTATGGGTTGATTATGACTAGGAAAATTTGAAACTGAATGTTGAAATGGTGGTTGACAATATGACTCAGGGGAGTTGTTTCCCCTTTGACTCGGTGAAGAGTATTGATAATTATTCCAATCTTGTTCATAATACTGGGATTGGAGATAATAATGATTTAATAAAATCAATCTGGAATACTTGGTTGGTTAAAGTTATGCAGTGCCGGTTTGGTAATATCCGAGTCAAAAGAGGTCCATGTGAAGTATGGATCACTATATGCATTGGAATAATTATAATTGTAATCCATATCACAAAGATGTCAAAAATAAAAACAAAAAACAAGTAAACAAACAAAAAATCTAGCCTGAGTTAGGGTAGACCATAGACATAAATGACTCCTAACTGGTTAGACCGTCCACAGGGGGTATATTGTAGAATCTGACCACAAGTTAATCGGCCAGATAGGGGCAAGACCAGTGGGAGATATTCGTACCTAAATAATGGGCCTAATTATGCCTAACTACTGTTCTTCTAGGTTTCGTCTCTCAATCCCCAACCTTTGACACTGATATAGCAGGAGTCAAATTCTAACAACTTTCCCCTTAGTTCAGTCTCTTATTGAGTCTAAGGTGTTCCTCGGGCCAACGTCTACTCAGTTTTAAGTTAGGAGGTTAGTGAGTGAGGAGATGGTTTGTGGGCTAAGGGAGGGTAATGACTTCCCACCTTATTTTGTTGATAGGACAAGCCCTTAAATCATTTTAGGGCACGTGTGCAAGTATATAGCAAAAATAATACACAAACAATATATACAAGTGTATTTTCTAAGCTATATGCAATGCAGATGTACCTTGGCTTCAGTGCACTTCAACAGTAATTTAAATGTAACGAATTAAACAAATGCCTAAAATGTAATATCTAAACATTTTTAGCATTAACAAACAATCATATTACTGTTGAGGTTAGAATAGTATGCAGAATATGTCAAATAAAAAAACTATAAACTGAAGTAGCTAAATTCTTGAATTTCAAGCAACCTGCACAAAATTACAGTTAGTAGTTCACCACAAACGCCACGAAAATGTGGCTTTTGCTGCATTTGCAATGCATAGTTGTGGCTTCTGATGTTTTGCCTTCTTGGACAGAGGCACAGACTGGCAATATGTCCACAGCAGCTCCTACTTTCAAATATTAGCCCCTGAACATAAAAACGGAGAAGAAAAAATTATACCGTTTAAAGTAAATCAGAAAGAAAAAAATTACTGTCCCTCCTCGGCAACGGCGCCAAAATATTAATTGAGGCAAACCTGCACACAGAAAATATAAAATTTTAGAAATGAAGAATAGAAGTGTAAGGTTCTCAATTCTACCGCTATAGTAAGTGGCTATGCGGGTCATGATCCACAAGGAGGGACTTGTGATGAAAGCTTTTAGTAAGTTCTTTTTCTAAGTTACTAAACCGGTTAAAAGTTCTTCGATGTTCTTTAAAAAGACAAGAGAATAAAAGCTATGTTAATTTATCCTGTACACATCTTTCCATTTTATGAATAGATTTCATCAAAATAAGTTTACATGATTTATTTGTGTATTGGATTTCATCCATATACATTTATGGTTCATATATGTTTAAATAAACTTATTTTGATGTATCTAGTTCATGTGTTTATGTTTTGTTTTTATCAAAACTTATTTTGGTATTTATTTTCAAATATATATATCATTTACTATGTGTATTGAATTCTATCCATACACACTATGCTTCAATTGTGTTTTAATATCTTTTTTTTGTATTTATACAAGTTTGATGAAAAATCAGATTTCCATTTCAATGTTTGAGTTTTGAAAAATACAGTTTTTAGTTTATGCCTAAATTTCAATGCCTCAAAAATAGTCAATTGTTTGTAATATGTGTTGATTTTTTTATCACACATATTTGTACTCCAAAAAATTTGAATGAACTTATTTTTGAGGAATTTATTGGGATTTAATTTAATTTTTATGGATTTAACAATTTTTTAAACCCTCAAAATTCGGTGTTTGAACTGCTTACGATCGATCACAGGCAAGCTCGATTGACCGACCAGTCGACTGATATGCGCACATGCATATGCCCATTGGGTAGTCGTCTCATCGGTCGACCGACTGGCTCAAGCCCACTCTCGGTCTTGGCTCGGTCAACGGACAGAGATTTATACTCTCCGTGTTTTGGGGGCGGTCGACCGACAACCCCAACGAGCATAAAAATGACCGTTGATTGGTCGACCGGCCGGTTGACCGATAGGTCAAATCTGGCCTTTAACGACGAGTTTTTGACAGCCTATTTATTTGGGTTTTTGGGGGCAGTTTTCTATAACATTTTTAAGAGCAATTTTTCCTATCTTCTACAGAGTTTTTAGAAACAAGCTTTTAAAGAAGTTTTTGAGCTACAAAATCTGTATCTATGTTTATTTCAAAGTTTTGAAAAATCAAAAAAAATAAAGTTTTGCGAATTCTAGTTTTGTTCTTCAATTTTTTTCATCTATCAAGAAGTTTTTCCTAAGAGTTTTCTTTGTGTTTTCTTTTGCAAAAAACTTTGTTTTACTCACATACTTGATCTTTTCATTGCAAATCTATCCTCTAGGATCTTGTATTATGAGTGGTGTTTTGTTTATGGTCATTGGATCATCAAGTTCTTATCTATGATCTAAGTGATCATCAAGTTGTAATTTTCTCTTTGCTATGTACTTGGCTTTATGCCTACCCTCTTCTGTAGAGGTGTGAAAGTTGGAGTTGTATACTCCGTATTTGTAGATAGTGTAATTCCTCAGTGGAGGTCCCTTTGTGGAAAGATCCTTAGTGGATAGTTGAAATCCTTCTATATGAAGGCAAGGGACATAGAATGGTGGCTCGAACCTCAAAGCATATCTTGGTGTTTACGTTTGGATCTTTTTCTCTCAACTCTTTCTGCACATTATATCTTGCATTGCTATTCTTGCTCATATCTATTCATACTTGATATTGTTTATGTGTTCATAATAGTATTCAACCAAGAAAGCTATTGAAGCACCCCAACTCTTACTTTAGAGGAATCATGAGGAGAAGTTTTAGAGCCCTTCACGGGAAATTCAGCTTCACTATTGGTTATATATTGTGTGTTAGTGTAAAAGTTTTTAATTCCACTTTATTTGTCATATAGATTAGCACTACACATATTCACCCCCCCTAGGTGCATTTTCAATATCCATGATTTGCCAATTATGGGGATAAACATGATTAGAGTATTAGGAGTATACTGTCAGGAGTTTCCTTATTTCAGGGGTTAAAGAATACAAGAGTATAATAGCTCAGGAGTACAGGTATTGAGGAGTACCAGATGTCTGGTTGCAATAGAATAATCATGTCAAGTCCCCGTAAAAGCGATAATCATAAATAGGCAATGTAATATAGGTGTCAGGTGTGATAGTATCCAGTCTGGTGTCACAATATCAGGTCAAGTGTATCAGTACCAAGTAGTAAGTGTCATGTATCAGGTGATAGAAAGTTGAGCTTCAAGTGTCAGATATCAGGTGTCAAGTATAAACATATCAGTGTCAGGTAATCAGCAGGTCATGTGACATGCTACAGGAAAATAATATAGTCAAATATTTCAAACTCTTCACAATTATATCAATAAGAATTATTAATTATACTATTAATTATCTAGACGGGGCTAGTTAAGCAGGAGCAAGCTAAGCTGTATTAGCAAAATACTCGGTACATGGCAGAGCTTGGCTTCTGGCGGAGCTAGCGTACAACTCTAGATGCTAACGCATTCGACGAGGCTACACTCATGGCGGAGCAGACATATGAACGTCAGGCTAACACACACAGCGAAGTGATCGACAAAAAGCAAGCACAAGAATAAGTAAAAAGAGTATGGGTCAATGTTACTGCTTTTGCGATTCTTCCGTAGTAACGAAATAGCTATACGGGTCGTATCCACAGGGAGGGGGAGAGCGATTAAAGCTTGATGCAGCTTCTTTGTTCAAGAAAAGAGAAAGTTCTTTGTTTTAAATAAAGAATTAAAAAATGAAAACAAGTTGATTTCAAGAATTATTTGAGAATGATTTGGTGGTTTGTAAAGTTAGATTTTCTTAATGGTAAAAAACGCATGGCTAATTTTCTACTAAGTGCTCCCACTAATCCCTAATTTCTTGAAGATGTAGCCTCAAGATGGATCATAGACAAGCATACCCCTTATGCATAGGAACTATTCTCATAGAAATCGAGTGAAAGTTCTTCCTCTAACTTAGCTTAACACGGTAAAAACTTAGACATTCCTTTATTAAGATCCAATTGAATGTGAGAATACGGGAAGACACAAATGCACTAAATGGTATCGGCAAAGTTAAAAGGAAAATCTCTAACTTATAAAAACAAGTAAAGCATACAATCCATAGATCATCAAAAAATCGTTAAGCATAAAATATAAGAAAGTGAATACTTGAATGTAAATTAGAGTTAGAACCGTCTTCTTAAGATATCATAGCTCTTGTTTACACAAGGCTTATTTGACACTATTGACTCATTTGGCTTTATCAATCAAGTTGTTAGAGATTAGTGGGTTAGTAGTTAGTTAGCCATGCAATGAAAGAGTTAGTTAGACATGATAGTAAAAGAAACAATAAAAGAAAAGAAGTAGAGAAGAAGGGAGTTACACTACAACAAGAAACAACAAAAGAAAGAAGTAAAGAGGAAGAGAGTTACACTACAACAAGGAAGTAAAAGCAAATGAAAACACAAGTAAATGGAAAGAAGAAAGAGAAGTAATTACTTGTATTAGCTTGTCACCTTTCAAATACAACTCTTACACACACTCTCTCTCTCTTTCACTCTAATGGCTAAAAGTAAAACTAGAAGAAGGAAACTAAAACAACTACAATCCTAAAAATAAGATTACAATAATGCTCTAAACTCTGGATCTGCTTCTCTTCAGACCCCAGGGGGGTATTTATAGGCACCAGGGGAAAGGGGGCCAGGGGTATGGATGCAGAAATGTGGCCATGCCAAGGCGGAGTGCACCTGGCTTTGGGCAGCGTGTCGTCCTATCTGTTCCCTGTCAGGTGGATCTTCTGGTTCTGGATTTGATGCCCTGGGCTGACAAAATCTCCACTATAAAGTCAATGGCTACTTGGTAGGCCTTTAATCACCCATTAAATGGTGATTTAGGGTCTTCTTCTTTATTTGCACACCATGGACCTAGGATCAAGCAAGCAAAGCTTTATTAGCAAAATTTTATATCAAATAAATATGCGGATGTGATAAAAATTATGCAAAATTAGAGACTAATCACGAAGCCACACTCGCGGCGAAGCTAGACGCACATGGCGAAGCAGCATATGAGCGCCCGGCTAACGTACGTGACGAAGCCACGCTCGCAGCGAAGCTAAATGCACGCGGCGAAGCGGCATATGAGTATCCAGTTATCATATGAGTGAAGCTAGACTCGAATGGGTCTGGCTGATAGAGCTAAGCTCGCCTCCCGGCAGAGCTATATGAAATGCGGAGGTTAAATAGGTACCTGCACAAACATTAGCACAAAACATACATATAAATAATAGTACACGCCAAGCATGAAATAATGGTACTCGCAATAACAACCAACATGTATTCGTAAAGCATGTACTATTTAGAAAATAACTCGCATATCATGTACATGTATCAAGTCGCATAACATGTATCATAAATTCGCCCAACAAAAAATATAGTTGTCGTCCAAATATCGAAAAGGAGAACTCGCCCAAAAATTGAAAAAGAATACTCGCCTAAGTACCGAAAGGAGTAATCGCCCTAATACTGAAAAAGAATACTTCCCCAGATACTGAAAAAGAGTACTTGCCTAAATTTTCAAAAAATACCGTAAAATCCTAGAACAGCAGAAACACGTGCACACCACCAATCCGTGTTAAAATATATAAATATTAATTTTTAAAGAGTAATTGAGAGGAGAGAGAAATAGTGTGTGAGAAAGAGAATTAGAGAGAGAAAGTAGAGGATAGAGAGAACATGATGTGGAGAGAGGAGAACAGAGAGAGAAAAGAACAGCAAGAAAAGAAAGAAAAGAAAAGGGGACAGAACGAGAGGAGAAAAGAAAGAAGGAGGAGAGTTTGGGGGCGGTTGGTCAGTAGCCTGGAGGCCGCTGACAGGCCTGGGTAGCTGTGGCGCGCCGGAAGGGACGGCGGCACGGTCGAAGGGGCGATGGTCTGGCCCCAGGGAGGAGGTGGAGAGGGGATAGGTGATGTTGTTAGAGTTGTGGTTGTTGTTTTTAATGTGGTTGTTGTGGTTGGGGGTGGTGATGAAGTTGTGGTTGTAATGATGGTTGGAAGAGGAGGCGGAGATGGTGGTTAGGTGGTGAAAGTGGAGGAGGTGGAGAAGAAGGTGGTTGAGATGGTGGTGATTTTGAAGAAGAAGATGGAGGTGGTGGTGATAGGTTTGGGTGAAATTGAAGGGGTGGTGGTTGGTGTTTGGTGGAAGGAAGTGAGAGAGGGAGTTTGAGGGGTGGCCGGGCTTGGCTCTTGTGCATGGTGGTTTCCAGAGAGGTGCCCACCGGCGGAGATGGGAGGGGAAGAAGAAGAAGAGGGTTGGTGGGGGAGAGGGATAGGGAGAAATGGAGAGAGAGAAAAGGAGAAAAAGAAATAAGAGTGTCGCGCCCCGCTTTCCAAAATATGGAATACAGGCACGTGACGATGGCCAACAGATACTCATGAAGAGTGAAATCTCTTCCATGAGTACCTTAGGCTATCAATAACAAGCAGGATAGCACACATATATGCATATACAACCAAGCGTAGGGATAAAATCACTTATATGAAATACAGAATCATAAATAATATCATCTACTATATCTAAATAAGACAGTCAAGAAAGAAAACTGAACTCACCGAAGAACAGCTGAACCAGAATATGATCTACGAACAATTCTCTATACCGACTTTCTGATCTATATACTGAAAAATAATATAAAGATCCATCAGAAGCAGACTAGCAAGAGTACACGAAGAAAAAAGAATGATAAAAGGAAGAATATGAAAAAATAGTAACAATAAACGGAACATAAGAACAATATATTTGGCAGTATTGAGAACTGAAGGTAATAATAATAACAGGAATATCGAGACGATAAATCATGTACAAAAAGACCGTGCATGCATAGTGTGACATGTATATAATAAACATGAAATGTCCTGGACAAGTAACTGTGTGTCACATAATCACAATGATCACAAGAACTCGAGAGCACAAGATAAAATATCATGGTATGTCCAGGATGTCATGTAGTCAAGATAATGTGTGTCACATGAGTCTCAAGTGTCAGTATCTTGAAAATATATGCCAGGTACTAGATCACTGAAGACAATGCAGGATATGATGCAAGTGCATATGTCTAGCATGTTTTATTATCTTAACTAATGCAACCATCATGTGCCCCATCCTACGGGACAACTACATATCAAACAAGTGATGTGTTAGTGGATTCTGATAGCAGAAAGAAATAGTTCACTGTACTCAGGTATCATGTAACATGTAATAACAAGAACGCGCATAAATAATAAGATCACGTGTGGCATCCAAACCCACAAGGGGTCGCCTTTCCAAGCACAGCACCCTGGATTTTCCCTGCTACAGTCTCCCCCAGTAACCCCTGCTTGGTTAATTATATTAATCAATGCAAATCCAAAATAGTGTGTTACTCAGTGTTACAAGATCATAATTCGGTACCAAGAATATCACTGACCGACAGTGAATATAATGTGTATCAAGATCACGAGACAAATGTAACCCATGACAATATCAAGTGACAAATATATAGTTGTGCAAGTGATACTAGATACATGCAAAGTGGTGCAAGTGATGTCTGTGACATGTAATCCAAAGGTCATAATAAATCGGTCTTGATCATATGTCTATAATCCAACAAGTATTCTCGAATAATTTCTTAAACTATAAAAGTTGATTTCCTCGATTAATTTTCAGTAGTATCAGGATCACAATATCAATTGATATACACCCTTAACTATCAATCTTGCTTCATTATTATCCAGTTATCCTCAAGATCCAGATCAAACTATTTATCATGATTAGTATAAATCTCATGTCAACATATCAGTCTATCACATACAAGCAATCATGTCAATTTTAGTTGCATGTATGCAAGTACAAGAATTAGATGCAAACACGATACATAAGGTAATGATCACGAGACGGAATGGGTGATAATATCAAGAAATACAAAGATTAATAATATAATTGGATTCAAGAACAGGCTAATGATGTAAACATGATCACATAATGATATAGAAAATCATGAATATGATATCTAGAAATTATAGTTAAGAGACAGAGTTAAAATCGACACGGAAGTCAACAAGGAGAGAATCGTGCACACTTGCCTAATGTCGTTGGAATCTGGATTTTCATAACCGCAGCTGGCTCTGGGTAAAATTCGTGGCCTAAATATTGCGTGAATTAATTAGAGACTTGGCATGTTCTTATTCAGTGATAAGTTAAAATAAGAAAGTAATTTTTACTATTTATTATAATTTTAGTTGGTTAGTATTTCCAAATAATTCAATTTCTGACTTTTAGCAACCATTTATAAATATACTTTCATGATGAAAACATGCATAAAATAATAAATTGTTGTATAGTATTTATATTTTACTAAATTATGAATTATATATTTTTTGTATATTTAGAAATTTATTGGCAATTTTTAAATGAATTATTGAATAATAATTATAAAAATATTTAATTTCATGTTATTCTAAGTAATATTACACTCAAAATAATTTTACACACTTCCAAATTTAGTTTGTGATTCTCTGTGAATTTTCTGAAATTTTCTGTGAATTTTCTGAAATTTTCTTAATTAAAATAAACCTAAATATCAATAAAAATGAATAAAAAGCTTAACGGGTCTGTTGCTACAGTAAGGGGTCTGTTACTAGAGCGTTGGGTTTGGGTCTGGGTCTGCTACAGTAATATTACTACAGTATTATTTTTGTATTTTATTTATTTTCTTTTCTCCTTTTCTTTTTTCTTTTCTTTTTCTTTTCTTTTCTTTTTTTTTGTATTGGGTCAGGTTCGGGTTTGCAAAACAGACCCGAACCCGGGTCTACTGCACAAATGTAGACTGGGTCTATGCCCAACACAGACCCAGTCGGGTCTGGTCTGGCCAGATCAGGCCCAGGCCAGCCTGGTCTGGCCTGACCAGACTCGGGCTAGCCGGGTCTAGTGCCCTGGGTCTGGTTCGAGCTGTGCACTGTGCACAGATCAGTTTTTCTTTTTTCTTTTTCCTTTTATTTTGCTATAAAAACAATTTTATAAAATATAATAAAAATCACTTTAATTAGGATGTATATCTAGGGTACCTCAGAATATTTTTATTAGAATTGTAAAACAAGTTCTTCGTGGTGAAATTAGTGATTAAATTAGTGTATGTTACATGCTCGATGAAATGCCAACCAGAACTAAAATCTACGATAATTCAAACTAACTTACCCGGATGCTTCCCTTCAGTCTGAATCTTCCTCCCATTTTCAGCACCACGTCCGTCGACGGCGGAGCTCGTAGACGGTGTCGGTGGTTTGACGGAGGTCGCGGAGATCGTCAGAGATGTCGTGCTCCACCCCGGCGGCACTGCGGAAAGGAGAGCATGGCCATGCGTGGCTCTCGGGAATGGTTGGCGGAGCTCGCCAAAGGGGATGGATCATGAAGTCGGGTCATGGGAAGGTGGGAAGACAGTGATGGTGGCGGCCTGATGAGGATGTGTGGTTTGTAGGGCCAAGTGAAGCTCGATGGCACGTAGAACATAGGGAGGCTGCGGCTCAGTTGGAGATGGGAGCTTGGTGTTGTCGACAGCAGCTCACGATTGGATGGTGTCGCGATGGCTTCCTTGGGGTGTGGTGGTATGCGGCAGCAAGGAAAGGTATGCATGCGCAGAGAAGGAAGAGGAGTGGAGCTCATGCTCGAGGTTGCGTCGTGAGTTCAGAGGAGAGGATCCAGACTTGTATTTATAGGCGAGAGATAGAGAGATATAGTACGTGAGAGAGAGGGAGAAAGGGGGGACGTGAGTGAGAGAGTGGGAGAACGTGAAAGAGAGGGAAACGCAGGTGGATAAGACGTGGTTGAAGTTGCAGCATCATGGGGGATGGGGGGGAAAGATGAAGGATGTCTACCAGTTAAAAAAATGTGTGCCGTTCCCTAACCACAAGCCAATTAGGCCGTGTAGTGTAGGCGTGAGTTTATGGGGGAGAGAAACATTTGTTCAAGTCTGGGAACGAGCAATCAAAGAAACTTGGTTTTCTTTCCGAATAAAAGGTAAAGGAAAGAAGGTTTGAATAAAAATGGCTACCCCTTTTTAGAGCCCAAAGTGGCCATGTAGTGTGTGCATTCAATTAATATATGAGGCATATCTGGGTTCGAAACCTGTTATATTAATAACATGCTGGTTTTTCTAATTTTTATTTTATTTTTATTTTTATTTCATTTTTTCCTTTCGAATAAATATAAACATTATATTATTGGGTTAAACTCTATTAATTTAGGAAAATCCTCAAAAATTCTTTAAAATAGAAGATGCCCTCCTGAACATTGCTATGAAGTTAGATCTCCGAAATTCATCTCTGATTGCTAATTAAAAAATTCCGGAGTCAGTGCATGACACCAATCGACCCCGAGTTAAGATTCTTCTCGAATAATCCTCAAAATTTCCTAGAAAATCCAAAAAAATTCACGATATTGAAAAATAATATCTTAAACTGAAATGGTCTCAATCCGGCTACCCGAATGATTAAATCGGCATCAGATACCAGTATTAACATACGTATATTAGGAACCGAGGGTTACAATCCTACCCACCTTATAGAAGAATTTCGTCCTCAAAATTCAGCCAGGTATCGACATATGAATCGAAGTTGTATCTGCATGGAGTTAGGATTGTCGCAGATCCGTGTCAATATGATATAACCCAATACCAAGTCAACCATGAGTCATAATCCAACATATTCATCACCATAAGTCCGGGGTCGAATTGACTTTCCAGAGCTCATAATCGATCATCCTTAAGTTTTTTAGTCCTCTGATCCACCATAGTTATATTCATTTGATAAGATTACTCCCATCATTTATAGATCAAATCCTTAAGATCTATCAGTAACCATACTCCACTGATTATTCACCATGATCACATCGAACAAGAATTCAGATATCTCCATTACGTTACCTTTCTTGTAACATCACTCCAAATTTAGATTAACTTTAAGAATATTACATATTGCCCAAACAATAATCACCCATGATTGTTATATCCCTAAAATCATTAAAATCCCAAAAATCTCAAATCCTCGAGTACATGTTTATACAGGTTCACAGTATCATAGTAACACAAATCTCAGATCACACCATCACTATTGAAAAATCATTAGTTCAAGTAGCAGTCACTAATGGAAATTTTCAAGATCAAATTATCAACAATCAGTATTATAAGTCCTTGAAAAAATGTGCAATGATATCAATTAGTTCTTGTCTCAATCCCTCAATATATCTTTCAAATTGATCCTTATAATCTTACTTTAATATTGCTGCTTCAGATCCTCAAGGTTGAGTTTTAAATTCATAATCTTCATAAAGATCCAGATATACCTATCTCCTCCTGTCATCTATGATTCCTCAATCAGAAGATCACATGATTCTCAAATTATCAAGGTATTCCAATTTCAGTGTTCTTAAGAGTCATAGGATTAACTCAAAAACGTCAAACTATGATAGATATTCTTAAAATATTACTTAGACCTGAAAACCTCAAGATTCTAATCCTCAAAAACTAAATCCAAGCAATCTGATCCAAGGTATAATCATATTTTGCCCAAGGCAATGATTCTGTTTATTGAACTGATTATACTCAACATCCATATCCCAAATTCAATATATATTGATATAATTGTTTTCCATTGAAAATGATTCAACAAAGGGAAAACTTACAAAAAGGGTTGAGGAGCGAAATTACAAGTACTTCTTTAAAGAAAGAAAATTATAGGTAGATCTCCTTTGAGATTTCTGGGGAAATGTGCTAGTAGGAATCTGATCAGCGCGCGCGATCACTTTATCCCTTTGATGATATGACTAGTCGATGATCGGACTGCCTCCTAATAAGACTCCCTTCTCGCTTGGTTCGGGGAATCGAGAGAACAGGAGATCAGTAGAGCCCTTTTGTTAGGAATATTGTACTTTTCGAGTAGATTTCCTCTCTGTCCGTTCTTTTGTCCGGTCTCCCTCTCTCCTCCGTAGTAAGGGACTATTTATAGCCAAAAGTGGGGTGTAACTGCTCATTTGATTTCAACAAGGCTGATTAGCTATTACCTTCGTGCAAGGCTCGCAAATAACCTTGCTGCGAAGCTATTTGTGAGCTTCTGGCAAAGCTAGAGGGTTCATGCGAATGTCCTCCTGCGGTTATGGCTGATTTGTCTCCACTTATGGACAAAGTGGGCGTTTGCAACTGCCCACTTAAAGTGGCGTTAATCCCACTAAATTAGTGGGGTTCACCCATTAATTCCTCGTGGGATTTTGAAACGGTCATTCTGATGACCTAGTCAAAGCTTACTGCAGAGCTGAGTCATGCGAAGCTAGATCATGTGGAGCTAGATCCTGCGGAACTAGCTTAGGTGAAGCTAGATTGTGTGAAGTTAGCTCATGCGAAGCTAGATCCTACAGAACTAGCTTAGGCAAAGCAGGATCCTGCGAAGCTAAGACTTAGTTCATAGTCTCAGGCGAAGTTACCTTCAGAGCCTCGTGCGAAGCTGAGACTCAGCCCATAGCAGAGCTATGACTCAGCTAGGGATAGAGCTCTTGGCGCGAATCTCTTAAATTAGCCCTTGGCAGGGCTAAATGGAAAGCTTCAGGCGAAGCTAAAAGTTAGCCTTAAGGCGAGGCTACCAACTAAGCTCAGGCGGAGCTGTTAGCTCCGTGCGGAGCTATGAAGCTTATCTTGGGATTATACCAGGTAAAGTATAGCGTCTTAGGCCTGCTTCGTCTCTTCAAAGGCAACTTTCGCTTACTATCTGTTTTACTGGATTAGTAATGTCTATGTTGCTGCCTCATTTCTAGTTATCAGCTTGTCTTCGACTTATCTTTTGTAGATGTCGATAAGTTAGACGTCGTTTAGATCGGTTGAAGATGAATGTGGGAGTTTTGTCTTTTTCGAGTGTCAACAAGACCCCCTTCAAAGTTTTCGTGAATCTGCAATGGAATGGTTCAGATTTCAAAATACTTTGAACTGCTTTGATTGATGGTAAGTGAACGTGAACGTCGCCTTGGTGGTTGAGTTCAACTTCGCCGTTAGCCCCACTTTTAGGCTGGAATAGGTTCGCCGAGGAATTGTAAATTCGCTTTCATGTAGCTTTGCTCTTCTAGGTAGCTTCGCCTTTGAGCTTCCTGATGTAGCTTTGCTTCAAACTGGGTTGGAACGTGAGCGTCCTCGCGCTCGCTACGATGGAGCGATGATCCATTCCCGAGGCTAACCGATTTTGCGAGTTAGGAGAGAAATCGCTCCCTTTTTCAAGGTTTGAATAACCTCCCTTGCATTAACGAGGGAGACTATTCCCTTTTTTGAAGTTCAAATAACTTCGTGTGCATTCCCAAGAGAGATTATTCCCTTTCTCAAGGTCAAGCATTTGAATGCTTTAAATTCTCCCGCGCTCTCAAGCTTGAAGTGGTGGCGGCGTGGTCAAGCGCGAGGCCTATAAATAGGACTCTTGTAGTCCTTCTCAGGTAAACATGCTCCTCTCTCTTTAGGAGGTTTGTTATGTTCCCTCCCCATTGCTTAAGCAAGGAGACTGAGGTCCCCGAAGTAGTGGGGACTCTCACTCTGGTCATTACCCAATCAACAACTGGTGAGCCTCGGCCATCCAGTGACTTTTAGGGAGTTTATCTCCCTTAATTTTCTTAACTTCACCAGCTATCTTAGGGTTGGTCTCTGCATTTGGCTAACTTTAAGAGGAGGGTTTCAACCCTATTTTCAAGCTTTCTGGCAAAACTAGCATCTTGTCTGATTAAGCAAAAGATCTTTCCACGCAGAGTTCCTGCCTTGTTCTGCTAAGTCCGTCATATAGGCAAGGTTTAGGTCTTGGCCTCTTTTAAGGTTGATTCAGTCTTGCCATATAGGTGCGGTCAAGATTGCGTCCCTCTGGGCCAGTCTGGCCTAGCCATGTAGGCGAGGCTAGGATTTGGTCCTTTTTGAGGCATCTCCAGCCTAACTGCCTTGGGCGGGGCTAAGACTTGGCTTATGTTAAGCTAGTCTATCATTACTGTGCAAGTGAGACTATCCTCTGCTTAGCGGAAATCCATCTTCAAGGTACAACTGGATAGCTTCGCCCAAAGAATTTTGACTTAGAATTCCATCCTTTTTTTAATTTAATGCTAACTTGTTTCCTGTTTGCATTTCAATGAAGTATGCTCCCCATTCCTTTGTTTTGATGAAAGAGACCAAAAACTTGCCCCTTGAT
Organism: Agave tequilana; assembly: GCA_038442645.1. NCBI lineage: Eukaryota > Viridiplantae > Streptophyta > Magnoliopsida > Asparagales > Asparagaceae > Agave > Agave tequilana. The sequence continues at coordinate 91,256 of JAVJIF010012215.1, read as the reverse complement.
TTTCAAGTTGAAGCTTTGATCATAAGTAGGAGGAACATGCTAGAAAAGCTGATGCGTGTTCCAAGAAGAGGCTGGTAGTCGCTTATTCGAAATGGTCTACTTCGGGAAGGGGCTAGTAGTCGCTTATCCGAGATGATCCACTTCGGGAAGGTGGACATCACTAGTAAGGTCTTGCATCCTTCCTTTGCCAATTTTAATCAAAGAAGATCCAGCTTCTTGATGGCAACCTATCCTGACAACTACGGGGCTGAAGGTAATTACGAACCTTACGTCTCCGACACTGGTTGTTGAGCCAGCTCTTCCTGAAATAGTCACTAGCCCTACTTCCATCGTGGCTAGCGTACTAGTTTCGATGAGGACTCCTCCAAGATCATTGGTGATCCCTCGTCTTTCTCCAGCTAGTGCTCCTGCTATCTCCTCTACGACTATGTCAGTGAAACCAGTGGAAGTTGTCTTGAGGGGCCACTCATTTACCAGGAGTAGTTGAAGCTGAGAAAGAATTTGTGGCCAAGATAGTTGACAGCTTCTACAAGAGCTTAAAGCAATTCGTTGGTTTGGTCTTGAAGGGCTCGGCTACCTCATTTTCTGCTCTAAAGGTAGTCCTCTCTCGAAATATTGAAAGCATTCAAGACTTTGGAGGGGATGACCAGGCCGCCGCATTGGAGCTTCTGGTGGCGGAGCTTGAGAAGGATGTAGACGAATGGCGTCGTCTCAGCAATTCAGATCTAGACTCCTCAGTTAATGAACAGCTCGAACGCCTTACTATTCAGATGCTTAAAGCTCATCTTGCAACACAAGAAGCGATTAAGGCAATATCTTCGGATTTAAAATCCTTAGAGACAAGGAAAGTAGAAATTGGAGATGCCATAGATGCTTCTAATAGTGCTCTTCTCGATGCTGAGGATAAGATTAAGAGGGCTAAGGAGATGATCAAGAGAGCCAATCTTCTTCTGTCCAAGGCTGAACTGGTGCGTCTTGAGGAGATTGCTCAGCTAGAGCAGCTCAAGGCCCAAAATGACGAAGTCCTGCAACAGGAGCTAACACAAAGGGCAACTTTGGCTGAAATTGAGGCTCGTCTTTCCCAGACAGTGAACTTTGATGAGGTCGAGTTGAGATCATAGGCATTCATCAGAGCTGCTGAGGAGAGAAAGAATAAGCTAGCCATCCTTGAAGAACGGATCAAGTCTTACGAGGCACCCTCGTAACTTGTAACCCATGTATCCCCCTTTTTGAATCAATAAAAAGTAATTTTATTTGACTCCTCTATTGTATTTCTAATTTGTTTTATCTTCTGAGTTTGAAATTCTTTAAACAAGAAAGGAAATAATGATATAACTAATCTAGTCAAATGAACTGATAGGATTAGTTAGTAAATTGCTCGACTCAAATTATGTTGAGCTGAGATTGGAAAAGAATGAGCTTGACGATCTTTACTGTTCAGAGGTAAATATTAACATAACAGATTAAAGATCATCAGATTTATGAGTAGATTATGATAAATTAGGCATCACAACCTGTGATAGTCCCACTTGAACTAAGACAAATGAAGCCTAGGATTTGCCAATTAAAAGCGACAAACTAGACATAAGAAATTTTGCCATTCAGAGGTGATGACCTGACATGATGACAAAATGGAGATGAACTCGATTTTAGGGACCTGTCTATTCAGAGGTGATAATCTGGACGTGATAGACTAAGACACACTAAACTTTGAATCCGCTACCAGAGGTAGTCATATTAACTTGGCAGCTAGTCCATAAGGGACTGCAAAGATAGATTGGATCTAAGGTCTTATTGGTTTAGAGGTAGTTGACTAGACATGACCAACTAAGGAACCTTAAATTCGCAATTTGCTGTTCAGAGGTTTAATGTTAACATGACAGCAGAACTCCCGCCCCTGATGGGGGAAAGGAGAACAAAATTATGGACTTATCTGTTCAGAGGTGGTAAAATGAACATGACATTTGAAGTACCATAAGAAAGAGAGATATAGGTACCCGCCGGTTCAGAAGTAATATGAACATAACCGATTGGGAGTTACTAGACTCAGAACCCTGCCATTCAGAGGTGGCAAACTGGACATAATGGAAAAGGAATAGTCCTTACTAGACTGAAAGATGAGACTTGGTTATCTGTCGGTTCAGAGGTAATAATGGACATAACCGATTAAGAAACCACCAAGCTCAAGATTTTTACCATTCAAAGGTGACAAGCTGGACATGACGGTTAAAGAAATAATCTCCTTGGGGGGAAGTAAGATCTATGAATTAATTCCGTGGAAAATTGATATCTCCTTTGGATATTTTTAGAAGAAATTGTCAGAGGTATATTGTTAACGTGACAACCAAGAAAGTCCATTGGGGACTGAGAGGGGAATAATAGACTTTGAAGAGAGTCTACTTAGAAACTTGCTAGGGAGCTAAGAAATATGAAACTCATGAAAGATTATATGTCAGAGAACTCCGTGGGGATTCGGTAGGGAAGAGATTATTCCCTAAAAAATTGTCAGAGGTAATCATTAACGTAACAACCAAATCTCTTGCTGTGGAATTTGAAAGGAGATTTTGTCAGAAGTGATCGTGACAATTTCTCCACTCGGAGATTTGTAAAGCAACTTGTCAGAGGTGTGATGTTAACTTGACAAGAATTCATTTACTGTTAGAGGTGTTTGAACATAACAGTAATTTGAGTGGACCTGTCATTCTATTGAGGAGAATGATAAGTGAAGTTTGACTTGTTTGGGATGTTGACCAGATTCACAGGGACATTGGTTTATCTGCTGGGAAGTAAGTTAGAGTCTTACTATCAGAGGTTTAATGTTAACATGATAGGTTTGACTCGTCATTTTGCTAGGGAAATGAATACCTTTTTAAGTGGTCCTACCATTCCATTGACGGAAATTGGTAAGTGACTTTGGAAAGGAATCAAACGGGAACAAGTCCCTTAGGATCTTTAGCAAATCCTCAGCTGTCAATGAATTTGATATACCTTTACCAACTATCATTTGAGTTAGGCTAGCCATGTTATTTCCCTCAGCATGATGAGTTATCAAGAACTTATGTCGGGCTTAAAGGCCAACATTTTCCTCTATCCTTAGTCGTTGGATGCGTTGAATCATTTCGCTACTTTGAGTAACGTAATGCTTCCCTTGGGTTTTCACTCTATAGGTGAGCTTGGGATTAAAGAAGTGGACATGACTTCTGTGAGATCTCGATTTGAAGATTATCGTCCGTCGTGGACTCTCTGCCAATCCTTATCTTGTTTCCAGATTGGAAAGCTTCATGTTTTCAATATGAATGTGGAAACAGTGGCAAAGTTCTGCAAGAGAATGCGTTATGACCCTTCTTCAGTGAGTTTGGCTTGATAAGTCATCAGATAAACTCATTTGTTTGGTCAGACCTTTTGTCGTTGGGTCGAGCTTCGATCGATCGAACCAGAGTAGGGAGGTATGCCACCATTATACATAGAAAAGTCAGCCTAAATAAGCTTTCTGCCTGAAATCGTTGCTTAGGCATGCTTGACTTCAAAATGACCTATTCTTCTAAGTTGAAGATAGGTACATGTTTATATCTAGAGAAGAGTGACAAGGCTAAAACAACTTGACATCTCATTTCTTCTTTAATATCAACGGTGCTCGACCGGCTCGACACTAGTCGACCATGAATTGGAGAAGAGTGATAAGGCTAAAACTAAAGTTCATAAACTTAATTCTTCTTTAATGCAACGGTGTTTGATTGGCTCGACACTGGTTTATGACAGTGTGATCCCGTTGGAGAAAGAGAGGAGCACTCTTTCTAAATATCTCGGATCTAGAGGTCTTGATCAGAGGTGTAATGTTAACTTGATCGTGAGAAGGATCCTATCAAGGATAATACTTCTTTAAGAACCTGTCGTTGATCGGCATCATGAGTATGTTACCGTTTGAAGTCATAAGGCGATATGCTCCATTTGAATAGACTGTTTCTATCATAAACGGTCCTTCCCATTTGGGCTGAAATTTGCCTTTGGTTTTGTGCATCATGATCATTGGTCGTCTGATGGCTAAAACCAAATCTCATTTCATGAAAACCCTTTGCTTAACCTTCTTATTGAAGGCCTTCGAGATTCGCATTTGATACAACTCAATATGTTGTTGAGCTTGTAACCGCTGCTCATCTAGGGCTTCGAGCTCTTGAAGACGTAACCATCATTGTCCTCTTTTGTCATTCTAGTCATCAAAGTGACTCGTAATGACGGTATCTGGATTTCTAACGGTATGACTGCTTCGCACCCGTATACCAGGGAAAAAGGTGTATTGCCTGTCGGATACGAACTATGGTTCGGTAGGCCCAAAGACATTCACCACGCTTCTCATTCCAGTCTCACTTATTTGATGAAACAAATTGTTTGAGTAGCCTGATAATTATCTTGTTGAATGCTTCCGCCAAGGCATTAGCAGCAGGTTATAAGTGGTTGATGCCATATTCTGAATCCGGTATTTGTCACATGATTGAGCTTGAACCTGTACACAAAATACAGTATTTCAGATTTTAAGATTAAGGAGTGCAAGTTACTCAATTCTACCGCAATAGCAAGTGGCAATGCGGATCGTGATCCACAAGGAGGGACTAGTGATGGAAGCTTTTTAGTAAGTTCTCTTTTAAGCTACAAAATATGGTTAAAGTTCTTCTTTAGTTCTTTAAAAGAAAAAGAAAAAATGGAGTTAAAGTTAAATTAGGAAGAAGATGGTAATTAAGAAGATGGAGAAACTAGAAATGACATGTACAAAGAAATGAAAAGGATTGATAAAAGAAGTGGTCGATTGTGGTGTTCTAAACTAAAGAATAAAAAGAAAAGAATCTAAAAGTTACTTACCTCCTTTGGCCAAACGCTTACCTTGAATCTCTTGCAATGAAGTTACCTTGAAGTGGAGGCGATCAATGTATAGCCCATAAGAGTTGATTTTCATGTCCTCCACATTACATCATCAACACGTTGCAAGTATGAAGTGATACAGAATGAAACTCAAAATCCATCGTCGTGAGCTATCGGTGGCACTCGCAAAGGCAAGGCTCTTTCGATGCTTTAAGACTCACTTGGATAGCAATTGGTACCAAAAGAAGAAAAGTAGAGAAGAAGAAGAAGAAAAACAAAGTACATACAAAAAGGAAACTACAAATTCAATTTTATGACAATAAGAGAAAAGAAGAAAATCTTACACCAGTGTCACTCTCAGCACAAGCTTCGTTCTCATTCTCCTATGAAACTCTGATCTCCTCTGATTTACATAAATTAAACTAAAAATTACATGAAAAGAAAAACAAAACCTATACTACAAAGAATGAAAAAGTGACTAAATTCTATCTCTGCATGGTCGTCCTCTGTACGCTCTGAAAATCCCAGTATTTATAGGCAAAACTCAACCTATGAGATCGTATGAAGATAACGGGAGCAAACGCTCCCCTAACTCCCTAACAAAGCCACGGATCCGTGGCTAGTGCGCGTTTCTGCAGTATTTCTGTTGCCAGGTGGCCACAGCTGAGGGGTGGAGCAGCCTAGTTTCGGGATATGACTTTATCTTTAGCTAGATTTTTAGTTTTATCTCCGAAATTGTGATGAAATGGCCTTTGATTTTTGGCTTCAACCGATTGATTTGTAAGGATTTGTTCTAACTGATTTTCAACCGATCTGAACCGACCTGATCTGCCCTGATTTACTGACTTCGAATTAATTCTGATTTAAATCAGAATTTTGATGGGCTTTTGGGCTCGTTTCTCTTCCCTCTCCTTTAGGAATGGGACTGCAAATAAATTAAATAATAATTAAGAGAAAGTAGCGTTTATTCTAAAATAAGTATGAGAATATGATAATGAATGTGTAATATTAGCGACCGATCACACCCCATACCTATCTTTTGCTCGTCCTCGAGCAAAATAACTAAACAAAAAATTATTAGACCACATTCGCAGGTCACGCGATTACACTGAGCATGTGCAACAAGCCGTTAAACCTCTAGGTTACCCCCTAAAGGACGAGTTTTGTCTCGTGAGGGTTTTCAGTAGATTACACCCACAAAATCCGTAAAGAAAGAGAAAAATGTTAGTATTTTGAAAACACATTTTGAAAGAAAAATATTTGAAATATTATTGTAAGTTTTAAGTAATCTATAAGTTATAGGAAAATCGAATTTTTCATTCCTAAACTTAGTCTCTATTCAAAAGTTTGTTATCAATCAAAATAAGGAGTCAAATTGTACTTCTCATCTAGTCTATTACTTTACCCTCAGTCATATGCACCTTGTGACCATGAATATTTTGACTAAGGGTTCTTTAACTCTAACTCTTATGCCTTATTTATTTATATATATTTTTTTGGTAGTATTATTCCTTAGTTCTATTAGGCTTTCTAATCTGCCCATGTAACGAGCCTTTAATTAATGACTCCTAAACCAAATGGTCTTAGGGTACCGGGTGAGAAAACACCTAAAAGACTTAAGAACTCAGGCAAATAAGGCCACAAAACTAAGGATTTTATTATATGAACCACTTTTAGGCATGAATACTTATGCTTTATTAGGCACAAATACCCAGCTTAATCAGAGGATTTTTATATATTTTTTTCTCAAACTTATCTAATCATCTTTCGCATAAATACCAAGGCTTACTTAGGCCAAAGCACATAGCTAATCAATAATTAGATTTGTTCATCTCATAGATTTTTTTTTTTTTTTTTTACAAGGCATAAGAATCTTTGTTTTTGAACCCTAAGTGTGCAAGTGTATGAAGTGTGCATATTTCATTAAGGTAAAGATCAAGACTAAATTACTTTGACAAATTCTCTTCCTAACCCTAAAAATCAAACTAATAATCTTATTTTGACCAATTTTAAGAAATCCTAATTTTGATTTTCCTATTCCTTAAAATTGACTTAATTTCTTACAAAAAATATGTCAAAATATTGTTTCTATTTTCAAAAAGTTTTTAAAAGTAAAGAAAATGTAAAATTTTTTTTAATAAAAAGAAAAACCTAAGTTATATTAGAACCCTCCCCCATACCTATCTCATGCATTGTCCTCAATATATGAATTAATGCATAGATGCATGAAAAAGAAGACAGGGAAGAAAATACTACTTAAGGTGGTGGTTCCGGTGGTGGTCTGATTGGTCCACGAAATGCGGCCCGATCGACTTTGCATGGAGTTCGGAGGAACCCACCATAAATCTCTCTAATATAACCCACTAAAATGATATATATATATATATATATATATATATATATATATATATATATATATATATATATGAACGATTTTTATTAAAAATTTAACCCCATCTAAGTTTCAAATTCCATAATTAATTTCAGAGTCAATCTTGTCAACCGCCTTGTCCCAAAATGGAGTGTGAAAAGATAAAATGATTGACTTGGACTTAGGAAGTACGGGAACTAATACCGACTCCGGAAAGTGACTTAAGTCAAGTAAAGGTTTAGGAGTCGAGATTGGTTCAGGAAGTGGGTCCAAATCAAGAAGTTGAAACTCAAGTCCATATTCATTTCTTACAATGGAATGTGACTTAATATTGGTGATTCAAGTTCAAGAATGGCAGGTGTGGGAATCAAAACTGACTCTAAAATATTATTCAAGTCGGGTAACAAAATAGGAGTCAATATTGATTCGAAAATTTGAACTGGATCACAAAATTGAGAATCTAGGTCACATTTCTCATTAAGTTAATTTCATAAAAATGAGAACTTGCCAATTTGTCAATGGGACTTTCAAAAGTATGAAATTCTTCAAGTTCAATATAATGATCATCAAAGATGGGCAATTCAATTTCATTATGAATTGGCACAGGATCCAATGTTGACTCAGAAAAAAGATTAGGATCAGGTGAAGACACCGGAGTCATAATTGAATCAGGAAGTAGAATTGAATCACTAAGTTGAGGTTCATGATCATATTCATTCTCAAGTTCAATTTCAGGAAAGGGATAACAAGCCAAACTGTCAATGTCATTTTCAATATTTGGAGTTTGGGCAAGTTCAAATAATTGTGCTGAAATGGAACCTTGTTTTTCCAAAGCAACTTGACTCTTCGGCTCTAACAGAATGGTTAGCGACATCAGAACTGGCCAAACAGTGAGAACATAGAGTTTGGATCATCATATCTATGTCATGATTACGAGCGTTTTGAGCCTGAGTCATGGCTTCAAGTATCTTTTCATAGTTGATTGGTTCATCATTTCGTTGCGATTGGTCTTGAAAAGATGAAGGGTTGTTTTGAAATTGATAGTGAAATTGTGAGTCCATCAGATTTTGTAATTGTTGTTTAGACTCACGCATACTCATTTCCAAAATTGATGGTTTTCTATTTTGGACTAGTGGAACTGAGTATGAATCTTGGAAATATTGTGGACAAGGGGGATAAGGAGGACATGTTGGTTGAAAATTGGACTCGAGGTTGGTGAATCCCCATTGACTCTGTGAAGAGTTAAAATTATTCTGGAAATTATGGTCATAAGATTAGGGGCATGGGTTATATTGATTCGGATAAGACCAATCTGGTACACTCTGTTGGTTAAAGTTATGATATGCCGGGTTGATAATATCCGAAAAAGTGGTCGGGGTGTAATATGAATTACCATTAAAATTGAAAAAATTATTATTATAAGCCATATCACACAGGAAATGTTAACACAAACAAAGAAAAACAAACAATAAGAAAACAAAGAAAAAGAAAAAAATTCTAAACTAAGTTAGGGTAGACCTTTGACCTAGATGACTCCTAACTGGTTATAGACTGTCCACGGGAGGTATAATGTAGACTTTGACCACAAGCTAATCAGGAAGGACAGCACAAGATTGGTGGGAGGTATTTGCGCAAAAGCGACGGGCCTAATTAAGCAAAACCACCAGCCTTTAGGGTTTCGCCCCTCAATCTCTTTCCTTAGCACTGATTTGGCAGGAGTCAAATTCCAACACCTTCTCCCTTAGGATAATCTCCTAATTGAGTCTGAGATGTCCCTAGGGCCAACGTCTACTCATTTTTAGTTAGGCCTGGGTTAGTGAGTGAAGAGATTGTTTGTAGGCTAAGGGAGGGTAATGACTTCCCCACCTTATCTTGTTTATAGGACAAGCCCTTAAGATTGATTTAGTGCAATGTACAAGTATATAGAAAAAAATAACATTCAAGCAATATTTCATAAAAGAATGACTTTATACTAAATGCTATGCGCACATGCCTTGGCTCCAGCACTCTTCAATAGTAAATAGAAAATGTAATGAAATAGACACGTGCCTAAATGCAAAGTCTAAATCATTTTAGCATTTACAATCAACTTTTTACTGTTGTGTTAGAAATTATATACAGTGAGTCAAGCAAGGAGATAAATGCTACAGATATTTAAACTATGCAATTCAGCCAACCTGTAGAAAATATAGGTTAGTAGTTCACTCAGTTTGCCACAAGAATGTAGCAAATCTGAGGGCTTCTGGCCTCTGCTTTCTTGAGCAGAGTCCAGCGCCACTATATGTCCACTGCAGTAAAAATTCCTTGTTGTTAAATCTGTACACAAAAACCAAGAAGAAGGTTAACCAAAAATGTAAACTTTAATGAGAATTACTTACGGTCCCTCCCCGGCAACGGCGCCAAAATTTGATTGAGCTTGAACCTACACACAAAATACAGTATTTCAGATTTTAAGATTAAAGAGTGTAAGTTACTCAATTCTATCATAATAGCAAGTGGCTATGCGGGTCGTGATCCACAAGGAAGGACTAGCGATGGAAGCTTTTTAGTAAGTTCTCTTTTAGGCTACAAAATATGGTTAAAGTTCTTCTTTAGTTCTTTAAAGAAAAAGGAAAAATGGAGTTAAAGTTAAATTAGGAAGAAGATGGTAGATTAAGAAGATGGAGAAACTAGAAATGATATGTACAAAGAAATGGAAAAGGAGTGATAAAAGAAGCGGTCGATTGTGGTGTTCTAAACTAAAGAATAAAAAGAAAAGAATCTAAAAGTTACTTACCTCCTTTGGCCAAACGCTTACCTTGAATCTCTTGCAATGAAGTTACCTTGAAGTGAGGCGATCAACGTATAGCCCATAAGAGTTGATTTTTGTGTCCTCCACATTACATCATCAAGACATTACAAGTATGAAGTGATACAGAATGAAACTCAAAATCCATCATCATGAGCTATCGGTGGCACTCGCAAAGGCAAAGCTCTTTCGATGCTTTAAGACTCACTTGGATAGCAATTGGTACCAAAAGAAGAAAAGTAAAGAAGAAGAAGAAGAAGAAAAACAAAGTACATACAAAAGGAAAACTACAGATTCGATTTTATGACAATAAGAGAAAAGAATAAAATCTTACACTGGTGTCACTCTCAGCACAAGCTTCGTTCTCATTCTCCTATGAAACTCTGATCTCTTCTGATTTACATAAATTAAACTAAAAATTGCATGAAAAGAAAAACAAAACCTATACTACAAAGAATGAAAAAGTGGACTAAATTCTATCTCTGCATGGTCGTCCTCTGTACGCTCTGAAAATCCCAGTATTTATAGGCAAAACCCAACCTATGAGAGCGTATGAAGATAGGGGGAGCAAACGCTCCCCCTAACTCCCTAACAAAGCCGCGGATCCGTGGCTAGTGCCACGTTTCGCGGCATTTCTGTGGCCAGGTGGCCACAGCTGAGGGGTGGAGCAGCCTGGTTTCGGGATAAACTTCATCTTCAGCTGGATTTTCAGTTTTATCTCTGGAATTGTGACAAAACAACCTTTGATCTTTGGCTTCAACCGATTGATTTGTAGGGATTTGTTCTAACTGATTTTTTAACCGATTTGAACCGACTTGATCTGCGCTGATTTACTGACTTCAAATTAATTCTGATTTAAATTAGAATTTTGATGGGCTTTTGGGCTCGTTTCTCTTCCCTCTCCTTTAGGAATAGGCCTGCAAATAAATTAAATAATAATTAAGAGAAAGCAGAGTTTATTCTAAAATAAGTATGAGAATATGATAATGAATGTTTAATATTAGCGACCGATCATCACAGAACCGATAGAATACCTGGCTCACGAATTGGGGACCATTATCATGGATGATCCGCCTGGGGACACCACAAATTGATAGATGACATGGTGTTTGATAAAATTAACCACGTTGGAAGTTTTAACTTTCACAAGTGGTATAACTTCTACCCACTTTGAAAAGTAATCAGTTATTGTTAAGATAAACCGGTGACCTTTGTTGAAGAGGGGCTGATCAGCCCTATGACATCGATTTCCCATGCTTCAAATGGCCATGAAGCAACAGTTGGATGGAGCAACTCTTGAGGATGATGTATGAAGTCCGCATGGATTTGACATACTTTACACCTTCATGCATATTGGACGGCATCGGCTATCATGGTCGGCCAATAATATTCAAGCATGTGTAATCGGTCCTTGAGTTTTGGACCTGGCTGATGAGCTCCGCATATTCCATTGTGCGCTTCTTTAAGCACTTCTTGTGCCTCTGAATTAGAAGGCAATGGAGGAGGATACCGTTATATGAGCAGTGGTAGAGTGTCTTTACTATTGGATCATAGTAAAAATGGAGAGACCTTCGTCTGATAGATGCCGCTTCTTTAGGGTCATCCGGCAATATATCATGTAAAGCATAGTCAATAAGGGGAAATCGCCAATCTCTTGGTTCAAAATTTGTCAAGATGTTATGGACTTCCTTGGTTTTCAACACCTGTTTAGGACAAACAAGGTGTCGAGTAGCCACTGTAAGGTGATACGTTGTGTCGATCGGTAAGGCTAATGTGGCTACTAGTGCAGCCAGAGCGTCAGCCTTAGTATTCTGGGATCGGGACACATGGCCGATGTAAAGGCCATCGAATAAATTAGCCATTTTGATGACTGCATGATAATAAGGTACCAAATCTCCGTGACAGACCTCATATTCTCCTTTAACCTGATTAATGATTAGTTTTGAATCACCATAGGCTTCAAGGTAGCGTACCCCCATTTCATGAGCGAGTTGAAGGCCAATGATAGAGCATTGTATTCTGCCACATTGTTGGAATATGGTTCCGTCAGTGAAAATGCCCTAGGAAGGACATGGTTCTGTGGTGAGATAAATACAACCCCTACACCAGCAATGATCTTACCTTTAGTGCCTATTCGTGATGCTCCATCGAAGAACATCTGTCATACTTCATCCTGTGAAGTTACATTAGATTCGAAAAGCTCATTTGGAATATCTTCATGAAGTTTTGAGCTTTCCGGAACCGGATGAGCAGCTAAGAAATCTGCAAGTGCCTGGCCTTTAATCGCCTTCTGAGATACAAAGAGCATGTCGTACTGAGATAGAAGAAGGGCCCACTTAGCTAATCTAGAATTTAGTGATCTAGTTTCGTCATGAGAAGACGCAAAGGATTCACTCTGGAAATAACTTGTATGGTTTGGCCGACCAAATAATGTCGTGTCTTCTGAATATCAAAGACAAGAGCTAAGCATTCCTTCTCAATAGGGTTATAGCGAGATTTCGTCCCTATCAGAGTCCTGCTCAAATAATAAATAGTCTGTTCGTGACCACCATCGTCCTTTTGAGCAAGCAGAGCATCGAGAGAATGGTCCATAGCTTTCACATAAAGTCGGAATAGTTTTCCTGATGTGGGAGCCACTAAGACTGGAGGTTTAGTGAGGTATCTTTTGATATCCTCGTAAGCTTCTTGACAGGTTTGATCCCATACAAAAGAGACACCCTTTTTCATGAGTCGGGTGAACGGTTGACAGCGGCCTGAGAGATTTGCGATGAATCTTCTGATATAAGCCAGTCTACCTTATAGGCCCCTAAGTTCTTTGAGATTCTTAGGTGGATGCATGCTCTGAATGGCTTTAACTTTGTCTGGGTCAAGATGAATTCCCTTTGATGTAACAATGAAACCCAAGAACTTCTCACTCGAAACTCCTAAGAAGGATTTTGTCAGATTCATTTTCAGTCGATGAGCCCGCATTATGTCGAACATTGTTCTTAAGTCACGAAGATGGTCATTCTTATCGTGACTTTTGATAGCAATGTCGTCGACATAACATTCTACCATCTTTCGGACGTGGTCGCGGAAAATTGTATCATTGCACGCTAATAAGTTGCTCCCGCATTCTTTAATCTAAAAGGCATCACGGTATAGCAGTATACGCCCAATGGAGTCCGGAATGAAATATGTTTCTCATCCTTTAGATACATCTTAATTTGATTATACCATGAAAAGCCGTCCATGAAGGACATTCTTTCGAATCCGCATGTACTATCAATCATGACATCGGTGATGGGCAATGGGAATTCGTCTTTAGGACAAGCTGTATTGAGACCGCGGTAGTCAAAATAGATCCGAATTTTTTCCATTCTTCTTAAGAGCTGGAACAATGTTAGCAACCCAATCTGGATGATGTTCCTCCCATATGAAACCACAGGTGATGAATTTATGAACTTCGGCCTCAATAGCTTCCATAATATTTGGGCAAAATATCGTTGTTGTTGCTTGACTGCTTGATGTCAGGCTTGATATTTAGACGATGCATGGCTACTTGTGGATCAAGTCCGAGCATATCTTCGTAGTTTCATGCGAAGACATCGATATACTCCCTCACGAGTACTATCAATTCTTCTTTCTCTGTAAGTGATAGGCTCTCACTTATAAAGATGGGTTTAGGGTGATCTTGACTACCCAAGTTAACTTGGATCACCATGTCATCAGTAGGTGGTTCGCGTTGTTCGAATCAGTTTTCCCACTAGAAATCCAGTTGCTGAGCCTATGGTTCAACATCTGTAGCTTCTGCAGGCTCCAATTAGCTACTTGAAGTCATATTAACGGTGAGATTCTCGAACATCGTTCCTACACTGACATCCGACTCCCATTCGGAGGAAGGGGCAGAGCGTGATGGGATTGGTTTTTATCTTTGGATCGAACTGATGTAGACGGTGGAGGTGTAATGTATCCCAACCCCCTGCGTGTTTTATCATAGTAATTTGCTGGTTTCCCTTTTGGCATGAAATTACGCAGAAAATCACGTCTTCCTTTTTCAAAATTAGGCCATTCTCACGCTGTAGGCTGTATCCTATTTTTCTCATCATATGCTGTGTTGATCGTGCATAATGAAAAAATTACGGGGTCTCCGAATCTGAACTGAATCTGTGGTCGTAGACCTCTGCAGTTGGGATCTACTGAATATTATTGGTGATTGACCCTTTTTGAACCACTAAAACGGACCCTTAAATGCATTCCACAGACGTACTTAATGTACTTGGTTTATGCAAGGGCATGTGTAGAGAACTATTCATAACAGATTCAAATAGTTTGACATTCGTAGGATAATCAAAGGAAACATTGTCATTAATTATCCATTCGTCATCATCCTCAGAAGGAGTATTACATTGAGGATTATTGAAACATGCTACAATTGGTTCATCGACCAAAGTAGCGGCGTGTCTCCTTCAGACTCTGAATCTGCTTCATTGCCACTATTATTGTTGTCAAGCAATAATTCTTTTGATGCTTCACTGACTTCCTGATATAGGAGAGCATCAGTAAAGTAGTTTTTCACCCCTTGAATGGTTGCTTCTCAGCGAACACGGTTCATACTGTCGCAACATCTTCAACATATTGAAGCACTGCTGCAGAGTAGAGGGAACAATCCAGTTAGCGTAGATCTAGGGTTATCCTAGCAACAAGTTGTATGACGTGTCAGCGTCAATGACTTCGCACGTCACTTCTGATTTCAGGTTCCTGATTCGGCAACGGAGTCGAATCTTTCCAAGTGGGTGACTACTCCCTGCATTAAAAACGTATATCGTTGTAGTGGTTGCAGATAACCGATATAGTGGTATGCCAAGGAAGTAGAGGAGCCTTTTGGGGATGACGCTGAATGCAGACCCTGGATCAACCTGTACCCTTTCAATGCACGTCGAACCGATGTATCCGGTATAATTCAAGGATCGATCGTGTTTATTGTCCTTGAGGAGCATGTCCTCAGCTGTGAAAGTAATAGTAGGTACTTTCAGCTGTATATGATGACATTCAGAATAAGAGGGCTAAGTGTCATCCTTAGGGGTTTCTGGCATATGTGTCAGAATGATTCTGAGTTAGCCAGTGCATCCCTAAGTGCTTCTCTTGTCTTTTTCGAGAGGCAAAGCAGCTCGTGTATGGTGATACGAGCGGGGATGTTAGCCAACTAGGCCATTATGTCAAAGCGAAAGGGCATGTTAAGTCCTGAGCCTGAAGGCTACTTCAGGATATGGTCGAACCGGACTTCTTTCTGCTTCTCTTTTCCTATTGTCAGGACCAGAGCTGGCATGGGTACTTGTACTGACGCCGTTTGCTGTGTGTGTTTCATCAGTAACCCTCTCATACTGTTTTAAGTATGATTATTCAGATCGAGTACCTGTCAGCTGAGGTACATTAGCCTGCGTTGTGCAAGCGTGCTTTTTCCCTCAGAATCGCTAAGAGAAGCTGATGTCATATTTGATTGTTATTCAATTTTACATATTTTTCCACTTCCATACCATGCATATTGTAAATAAAAATGTGATTTTTAATCCCTTTCTCTCTATTTTTGCAGGTCCACATTTTAAAAGAGAAAAGGCCCAAAATCTCTTTAATTAGCAATAATTAAAGGGAATTAATTCAAAGCCCAAAAGAGAGCCCAAGTTTGAATCCAGAATCAGGAGAGATCCACGCGCCAACTCAAACTTCCAGAAGGTCCACGTGGCTAACAACCTACGAGATACGCGCAACAAAAATCTTGGCCTCAACGGCCAAGATTCTGCCGCAGATTCTGGGTAACTGCCGCAGATCTGCGGCAGTTAGAAAGCTGTTGAAGCCCGGATTTTTCTCCAACAACCTGGGCTCTAGATCCTTCTCTCTGAGGCCTATAAATACAGCACCAGGGTCTGCACGAAAAAAACAAAGGAGAAAGAGGAGAGATTAGGGGAAAAGCTTGTATTTTGTGAGAGAGTGTTGGTATTCTCTTACGTTTTAGTTCTTCCTCTTCTTCCTCCTAGAGATTTTGTTAAAGAGAGAAAAGAGAGTGTTTTTGAGAGCTTGTAGGCAAGAAGGTGACATCACTTGTAAGCAAGGATTAATCAAAGCTTCATTCTTCTCTTTACAATCTCTAGTACTTTGCTTTACTTTGCTTTACTTTCTTGCTTTACTTCTATTGCATTTCTACTTTCATCATGAATTGTTGTTTAGTTTCTTTTGTAATGGATAGCTAAATCTCTCTTACATGGCTAGCTAACAACTCTCATTGCTAACTTCTAACTCTTTGGGTGATTGCTAAATTCTATACTTGCATTGTTAAAGTCTCTTTTGCTTTCCAAGGAAGTAGAGTTGCTTTCACTTGGTAAATGCTTGTTCACACTCCATATGATTCATGTGTGCCTCATTTAGAGCCTTGTCTAGAACAAGTGCCTTGATGGAACATGGAGATGGATCACCAAACATATGCTATTTGTAGAACAACTTCTTTACTTCAAGCTAATTTGTTGTTATGCCTTGAATGACTAATGAATGTTGTATCTTCTTCCTTAGCATCCCTTGAGTACCACTCCTTGTAGTCCACCATAGAAAATCTATCTCGGGAGCCAATGAATCAATATGAGGCTACAAGCTAAGACCGAGAAGACACTCATCTTCAAAACGGGAAAAATACTTGACCAAACAAGCAAGTCATCTTTATTGCCAATGAATCAACATGAGGCAATCATGCATCACCCTTGAGCTAAGTAAGTTAGCAAAGTAGTAAAGTTAGCTAGCCATGGCTTTTATCATCTAAAGTTTTTTAAAATTTTCTTTACTAGCTTTCTCTCTTAGCAATACACTTTTCCAAAGTTCTTTTTGATTTTCCATCATGAACAAATCCACCAATTCTTTCATTTTTTTTCCATGCTTTTTGCATTTGTTTAAAAACAAAGAAGAATCTTCGTTTTTCTTCTTCACTACGAACCGTAAAGCTTCCGTCGTGAGCTCTCCTCGAGGATCGACCCGTATAAGCTCTTTGCTACTACGGAGATTGGAAAGGATACATTAATCATTTGAAATACATTTGTGGAGTGATCAAGCACTAAGGTTGACTCTAAACCTTCCTCTTTTACATAATATCTGTGCAAATACTTCACACTATCTTTTCAATCAATATTCCGTCCTCCGGCAAGATAGAGATAACATTGCAAGATTTACTCTTTGACTTGGATTTCTTTGAATCCCATTATTCGTCTTGGGTAAGGTCTGGATGTATCCACATGATTTCTCCTATTTCCAATGTCAAGGGAACAAGACCCTTAATCTCTTGAGTTTTAGCTGAAGGATTTTTTACTTCCAGTCGTGCTTCAGGAATTGGGAAAGACCCGTCAGGAACTGTGACTTTTGGGATTTTGTCGAACTCGAGGGTCACCATGTTCGCAGTGACTTTCTTTTGTTCTTTACTTTAGAGTCAGAACTCCGGCATCGACCAAAGCCTGAATTTTGTCCTTTAGGATAAAGCACTTATTAGTAGGATGATGAACCATCCTATGAAAGAGGCAATAGTTGGGATCGTTCGTGCATCCCACTTCATTAGGGCTTCGAGCATCCGGTAGTTTCAACTTATTCCCTTTGTGGAGTAAATAGAATATCGTAACCACCTACTCGTCTTTGAAGGAATATTGTTTCGGAGGAAACTTAAATACCTGATTATTGACGCCGCTCTGTTTGGCCTTCGGATGAACGTCTCCTGACAATACAACGGATATAGTCTCTTTCCCTTTAGCTTAGGAAGACTGCGCCATGTCGTCGCGCCCCTTATTATTCATACCCCATTTGCCTTTAAGGGTAAATGGTTCAAACTTTTTAGTCAAATTTTCGGCTATCTGAGCTTGCTCGACTAGTTCCTTCTAGGTATAGGCTTTGACGGCGCCCATACGAATCTCTACTTGGTCCAAGAATTTATGCCTACATGTCTGCAAGAGCATGGGCAATGGCATCCCTGCTGGGCACATCAGAGACAAGTTTCTAAACCACTCAATGTAGTCACGGACAGATTCGCCCTTCCTCTGCACGGTAGAGAGGAGTTTGTCTATGGTTATCTTGGTATCGTCCTCGTAGAAACGAGAAAGAAATCGAGTTTCTAAGTCGATCCAGGAATTGATAAAGCTCGGAGGAAGGCTTCGGAACTAGTCAAATGCCACCCCCTTCAGGATGCCGATGAACAATTTGGCCATGATTGCATCGTTATCTATAACGTTACGGTCTGAGACCAGAAGTACTAGATGTGTTGGTCTGGCGACCTCTTGCCATCATACGTATGTAATGTTGGTGGCTTGAACTTTGGTGGGTATGGTACTGAATCCCATTCTAAGGGGTAAAGTCGGACTGCCCCCTACTTTCTTCAGTTCGTCGCTCTGGGCTAGGGATGTGATGTGAGCTTGAATGCCTTTAAGAACTTCGGCATCCATAGAAGAACTTTTCTTTGACTTCTCAGTCTTGGGTTGTTCATCATGATGATGTTCCTCCTCATTATGATTACTCGCGGTATCATTGTTATTCCGGTTAGTGAGGAGTTGGGCGAGCATCTGTTGAATGTTGTCCAAGGCTTCTTGCTGAGCCTTAGAAGTTTGCTCCTAAGCTTCCAACCATCGGCGGAGGTCATCATTACCAATATCAGCCATATGCACTGACACTCTATCTGTTCGTATTGAGCTGACTGTTGCTGAAGAGACATACCCACTGTATTCCTCCTCCTCATCAGACCATTGGAACAACCTTCTCATTGGTTCTGGTGAGGTTACTCCAGTTGAGGAGGATGGCTGCTCATAACTGTAGGGTATTGCAACCCTAGATCTGGTGCTTCGGAACATACCTTCTTCTTCTCCCCAAGACTTGGCCTAAGCCAGGACTATAGTCCGGATCTGGAGAACTGAAGGAAGGAGAGTTAGCACCACGCGACGATCGCCTGCCTCTACGTGGTTCCCATCCCCTTCCGATCATATTGGCGGATGCAGAGGGCAGATCTGGTGGATTTCACGATATGCTCCTTTTGTGATGCTTCACAGAAGCTCGCACCGATATTCGATCAAAGACTGACCGTCGATTTGGAGGAGTGGCGGAGACTGGTCCTAGTCAGCAATGGACTGAGTGGACTGTCACCAACTGACATCCCACTTGTTCACAACAAGAGGGAGAAGTCTGGAGCAATTCTGACTTCCGTTTGTTCGTTAAGAACTCTCGCTAGTTGGATTTAGCTGAGCTTAAGCGACTCAGCGTGGAGATATGGGTGGATCGCGCATTGATCACCTTTTTGCTCATCACTTTATGAGGGGCGGACTTGGCATCCGCAGGTTTTGGAAGCGAAATACGGGACGATGCCTCATTCTTTTCATCACCGCAGAGGTGATTGGCACTAGATAGTGCTTTAGTTCTAACTTCGCGGCTGAGAACTTTGGTAATATCCTTAGGCGCTGAAGCTGCATAAGCACCGCTTTTAGCACTCAGGGATGATCCCTTAGCTCCGATGTGAAGAAGTAACTTAACGTTTGAGGATTCGGGGTGCGAAGCACGCCGTGGTGCTTTGTTTGCCACCTTGTTCCGAAGGTGGTTAGCACTGCTAGGTGCTACTGTTTCAGCCAGGCGGCTGGGCATTCCACTCGTACCCTGAGGTACTGACGCTGTGTTCGCCAAACTATCAGTAGCTTCGCTCGTGGGAGTGAGGTTGGCGCAAAGAGTTACTGCTCCTAGATTGGGCGAAGGTAGAGTTGTCGCCCTAGCTTCGCGACTGATAGTCTCAGTGAAGCTGCCAAACCGGACAGCCATTTTGCCTTTGTCTTCGCGTAACAGGCAAAGTTGTGGTATATCTTCGCCTGAAGCTTCACACGGAGCTTCCTGTTTTGGCCTCCACATCTGCTTCGGAAGCGAAGTTTTAGGTTTGCAGGGAACCTGGCTAGCCTTGCGCAAGGCATTTTTAGCCTTAATGAGGCTGAGAAGAGTTGGGATGAAGCTATTCCAGCTATTCGCCCGGTCAAGGTTGGCTTCTGCTCTGAAGCTTCGGCCACCGAGATCTTCCTGTGCTTCCGAGCGTGGAGCACTGGACTATCCTCTGAGAGCAATTCTTCGAATTTTTCTTGGTCAAAATGAATGGCTAAGTTTTCGAGCATAACGGGCTCAAGATTCTGACTGTCGTATTACGACACTGCCTCCTTGTTGTGCCAGAAGACTGATTTATCCAGCGGAGTCGCCATCTTGTTTTTCATTAAAAATGATTCAACAAAGGGAAAACCTACAAAAAGGGTTGAGGAGTGAAATTACAAGTTCTTCTTTAAAGAAAGAAAATTACAGGTAGATCTCCTCTGAGATTTCTGGGGAAATGTGCTGGTAGGAATCTGATCAGCACGCGATCACTTTATCCCTTTGACGATACAACAGGTTAGATGATCGGATTGCCTCCTAATAAGACTCCCTTCTCGCTTGGTTCGGGGAATCGGAGAACAGGAGATCAGTAGAGCCCATTTGCTAGGAATTCTGCTCTTTTCGAGTCGATTTTCCTCTCTCTGTCCATCCTTTTTCTCCGGTCTCCCTCTCTCCTCCGTGGTAAGGGACTATTTATAGCCAAAAGTGGGGTGTAACCGCCCCCTTGATTTCAGCAAGGCTGAATCAGCTATTAGCTTCGTGCAAGGCTCGTAAATGACCTTATTGAGAAGCTATTTGTGAGCTTCTGGTGAAGCTAGAGGGTTCATGCGAACGTCCTCCTGTCGTTATGGCTGATTTGTCTCCACTTAATATGGGACGAAGTGGGCGAGTGTAACCGCCCACTTAAATGGCGTTAATCCCACTAAATTAGTGGGATTCACCCATTAATCCCTCGTGGGAATTTGAAACGGTCAATCTGATGACCTGGTCAAAGCTCACTGCAGAGCTGAGTCAAGCGACGCTAGATCATGTGGAGCTGGATCCTGTGGAACTAGCTTTGGCGAAGCTAGCTCATGCGAAGCTAGATCCTGCGGAGCTAGCTTAGGTGAAGCTAGATCCTGTGAAGCTAAGACTTAGCTCATAGTCTCAGGCGAAGTTACATTCAGAACCTCGTACTAAGCTGAGACTCAACCCATAGCGGAGCTATGACTCAGCTAGGGATAGAGCTCCTGGCGTGAAGCTCTTAAATCAGCCCTTGGTAGGGCTAAATGGAAAGCTTCAGGCGAAGCTAAAAGTTAGCGTCCAGGCGAGGCTACCAACTAAGCTCAGGCGAAGCTGTTAGTTCCGTGCAGAGCTGAAGCTTATCTTGGGATTATACCAGGCAAAGTATAGTGTCTTAGGCCTACTTTGGTCCCTTCAAAGGCAACTTTGGGTTACTATCTGCTTTACTGGATTAGTAATGTCCATGTTGCTGCCTCATTTCTGGTCATCAGCTTGTCTTCGACTTATCTTTTGTAGATGTCGATAAGTTAGATGTCATTCAGACCGGTTGAAGATGAATGTGAGATTTTTGTCTTTTTGAGTGTCAACAATAATCTGATCATTATTTTATTCAGACATGATCATTATCTTAAGTCCACCATCTTACTATGATTCTCTTGTAGACATGTATCTTAAAAGTTTCAGATCCAAAATTTCTCATAAAATTAACTGCCAGATGATTCGACAATGATCCTCTCAATTATTCTTCTTCGTCCAAATAATCAAGACAAATCCTTAATATATCTATCATCAATCTAAACCAAGAATAGTCTAACTAGACATGATCAAGCAGGATAGACTAGGTATGAAGACTACATGGATGGAAGAGTCTCATCAGGGAGATGGTTCAAGGGTTTCCGGGGATCGATTGAACAAGTATGGAGTCAGAGAAGGGAGTCAATGACTGTTTACTCAGATAATTTCGTGGATGATTATCATACATGTGGCCTGATTGCATATATGGCATATAACTAACCTGGCTCTGATGCCAACAACACCATGTCACGCCCCGTTTCCCAAAATACGGAATACAGGTATGTGACGATGGCCAGCAGATACTCATGAAGAGTGAAATCTCTTCCATAAGTACCTTAGGCTGTCAATAGCAAGCAGGATAGCACACATATATGCATATACAACCAAGCGCAGGGATAAAATCACATATATGAAATACAGAATCATAAATAATATCATCCACTATATCTGAATAAGCAAGTCAAGAAAGAAAACTGAACTCACCGAAGAACAGCTGAACCATAATATGATCTATGAACAATTCTCTATACCGGCTTTCTAATCTAGATACTGAAAAATAATATAAAGGTCCATCAGAAGTGGACTAGCAAGAGTACACGAAGGAAAAATAATGATAAAAGGGATAAAAGGGAGAATATGAAAAAGTAGTAACAATAAACAGGACATAAGAACAATATATTTGGTAGTATCGAGAGCTGAAGGTAATTATAATAATAGGAATAATTGAGACGATAAATCATATACAAGAAGATCGTGCATGCATAGTGTGACATGTATATAATGAACATGAAATGTCCTGGACAAGTAACTGTCGTGTCACATAATCACAATGATCACAAGAACTCGAGAGCACAAGATAAAATATCATGGTATGTCCAGGATGTCATGTAGTCAAGATAATGCGTATCACATGAGTCTCAAGTCTCAGTATCTTGAAAATATATGTCAGGTAGTAGATCACTGAAGACAATGCAGGATATGATGCAAGTGCATATGTCTAGCATGTTTTATTATCCTAACTAATGCAACCATCTTGTGCCCCATCCCACAGGACAACTACATATCAAACAAGTGATGCGTTAGTGGATCCTGATAGCAGGGAGAAACAGTTCACTGTACTCAGGTATCATGTAACATGTAATAATAGGAGCGAGCATAAATAACAAGATCACGTGTGGCATCCAAACCCACAAAGGGCCGCCCTTCCAAGCATACCTCCCTGGATTTTCCCTGCTACAGTCTCCCCCAGTAACCCCAGCTTGGTTAATTATATTAATCAATGCAAATGCAAAATAATGTGTTACTCAGTGTTACAGGATCAGGATTCGGTACCAAGAATATCACTGACAGATAGTGAATATAATGTGTATCAAGATCACGAAACAAATGTAACCCGTGACAATATCAAGTGACAAATATATAGTTGTGCAAGTGATACCAGATACATGCCAAGTGGTGCAAGTGATGTTAGTGACATGTAATCCAAAGGTCATAATAAGTCAGTCTTGATCATATGTCCATAATCTAACAAGTATCCTCGAATAATTTTTAAAACAATAAAAGTTAATTTCCTCAATTAATTTTCAGTAATATCAGGATCACAATATCAATCGATATACACCCTTAACTATCAATCTTGCTTCATTATTAACCAGTTATCCTCAAGATCCAGATCAAACTATTTATCATGATCAGTATAGATTTCATGTCAATACATCAGTCTATTACATAAGAGTAATCATGTCAATTTTAGTTGGATGTATGCAAGTACAGGAATAAGATGCAAACACAATACATAAGGTAATGATCACGAGACGGAATGGGTGATAATATCAAGAAATACAAAGATTAATAATATAATTGGATTCAAGAACAGGCTGATGATGTAAACATGATCACGTAATGATATAAACAATCATGAATATGATATCTAGAAATTATAACTAAGAGAAAGAGTTAAAATCCACATGGAAGTCAACAAGGAGAGAATCGTGTACACTTGTCTGATGTCGTTGGAATCTGAATTTCCGTAGCTGCAACCGGCTCTAGGTAAAATTCGTGGCCTAAATATTGCGTGAATTAATTAGAGACTTGACATGTTCTTATTCAGTGATAAGTTAAAATAAGAAAGTAATTTTTACTATTTATTATAATTTTAGTTTGTTAGTATTTTCAAATAATTCAATTAAAATATACTTTCATGATAAATACTTGCATAAAATAATAAATTGATGTAAAGTATTTATATTTTACTAAATTATGAATTATATATTTTTTGTAATATTTAGAAATTTATTGGCAATTTTTAAATAAATTATCATTGAATAATAATTACAAAAATTTTTAATTTCATGTTATTCTAAGTAATATTACACTCAAAATAATTTCACACACTTTCAAATTTAGTTTGTGATTTTCTGTGAATTTTTTGGAATTTTCTAAATTAAAATAAACCAAAAATCAATAAAATAAATAAAAAGCTTAATGGATCTGTTGCTACAGTGTTGGGTTTGGGTCTAGGTCTGCTACAGTAATATTACTACAGTATTATTTCTGTATTTTATTTATTTTCTTTTTCTCCTTTTCTATTTTTTCTTTTCTTTTTCTTTTCTTTTCTTTTTTTGTATTGGGCAGGTTCGGGTCTTTAAAATAAACCCGAACCTGGGTTTGCTGCACAGATGCAGATTGGGTCTGTGCCCAGCACAGACCAGTCTGGTCTGGTCTTGCCCGACCAGGCCCAAGCCAGCCTGGTCTGGCCTGACCAGACTCGGGCTAGCCGGGTCTGGTTTGAGCTGTGCACTGTGCTGTTTGAGCTGTGCACAGTGCACAGCACATTTTTTCTTTTTTGTTTTTTCTTTTATTTTGCTATAAAAACAATTTCATAAAATATAAGAAAAATCACTTTAATTAGGATGTATATCTAGGATACTTCAAAATATTTTTATTAGAATTTTAAAACAAGTTCTTCGTGGTGAAATTAGTGATTAAATTAGTGTATGTTACATGCTTGATGAAATGCCAACCAAAACTAAAATCTATGACAATTCAAACTAACTTACCCAGAATGCTTCCCTTCAGTCTGAATCTTCTTCCCCTTTTTCAGCACCACATCCGTTGACGGCGGAGCTCGTGGACGGTGCCGGTGGTTTGACGGTGGTCGCGGAGATCGTCGGAGATATCGTGCTCCACCCTGGCGGCACTGCGGGAAGGAGAACAAGGTCATGCGTGGCTCTCGGGAATGGTCGGCGGAGCTCGCCGAAGGGGATGGATCATGAAGTCGGGTCATGGGAAGGTGGGACGGCAGTGATGGTGGCGGCCTGAGGAGGATGTGTGGTTTGTAGGGCCAAGTGAAGCTCGAGGCACATAGAACATAGGGAGACCGCGGCTCAGTTGGAGATGGAAGCTTGGTGTTGTCGATAGCGGCTCACGATTGGGTGGTGCCGCGGTGGCTTCCTCAGGGTGTTGGTGGTATGTGGCAGCAAGGGAAATGTCTGCATGCACAGAGGAGGAAGAGGAGTGGAGCTCGTGCTCGAGGTTGCGTCGTGAGTTCAGAGGAGAGGATCCAGACTCGTATTTATAGGCAAGAGATAGAGAGAGATAGTACGTGAGAGAGAGGGAGAGATGGGGGACGTGAGTGAGAGAGTGGGAGAACGTGAAAGAGAGGGAAAAGTGGAGGAGACGTGGTTGAAGTTGCAGCATCATGGGGGACGTGGGAAGAAAATGGGGGAAGATGAAGGAAGTCTACCGGTTAAATAAAATGTGTGTTTTTCCCCAACCACAAGCCAATTAGGCCGTCTGGTGTAGGCGTGAAATTGTTGGGGAGAGATCTGAGAACGAGTAATCAAAGAAACTTGGTTTTCTTTCCGAATAAAGGGTAAAGTAAAGAAGGTTTGAATAAAAATTACCCCTTTTTGGAACAAAAGCCAAAGTGGCTATATGGTGTGTGCATTCAATTAATATGTGGGGCATACTTGGGTTCGAAAGCTGTTATATTTACACATGCTAGTTTTTCTAATTTTTATTTTATTTTATTTTTATTTTTATTTCATTTTTTTCCTTTGGAATAAATATAAGCATTATTTTATTGGATTAAACTCTATTAATTTAGGAAAATTCTCAAAATTCTTAAAAATAGAAGATGTCATCCTGAACATTGTTGTGAAGTCAGATCTCCAAAATTCATCCACGATTGTTAATTAAAAAATCTCAAAGTCAGTCTGTGACACCGATCGATCCCGACTTAAGATTCTTCTCTAATAATCCTAAAAAATTCCTAGAAAATCCAGAAAAATTCACGATAATGAAAAATAATATCCTAAACTGAAATGGTCTTAATCCAACTACCCAGATGATTAAATCAGCATCATATACCAGTATTGACATATGTATATTGGGAACCGAGGATTAAAAAGAGAAAGAGAGAAAGAGAGGGGAAAGAGAGGTGAGAGTACGGTAGAAATGGGGTGTTGCTATCGTTGGCAGGGGAATGGGGGATACAGGGAGCAGGGAGAGGAAAGAGAAAAAGAAGAAGGAAAGGAAAGAAGAAAAAGAAAAGAAGAGAAAATAAAAGTAAAGAAAGGAAAATGAAAGGAAATGGAGAAAAATAAACAAATAAATATATTATTAAATATTAAATTTAATAGAGTAAAATAAGTAAATTAAGTAGATGAGTGGAGAAGAAAAAAGCAAGAAAAGAAAAGATGAGAAAATAATATTATTATTTAAATCGGAAAAAAAATGGCTGTTTCGAAAATATTCCCAAAAATTCTCAAAAATAAAAAATATTATTTTAAGATATATGGTGAAATCATATTCAAGAAATTTAATTTGGTTTTTAAGTTAAAATCCTGGAATCAACTGATATACACCAAAACCAGTCGATTTTTAAATAATTCAGAAAAATCTCCAAAAATTTATTAAGATAGAAAATATGATTCTAATAAATAATGTGGAAGTAGATTTCAGAAATTCAACTCCATTTGAAGACTAAATTTGAGAATCAGTCGGCGATACGGATCGACACCGGTTTTGAAGATGCAGAATAATTCAGAAAAATTTAGAAAATCATGAAAAATCTATAATATTGAAAAATAGTATTTGAAACTAAAATTGATCAAATCAGACTATCAGAAAGGTCAAATCAGACAGTACGCTGGTATCGGGTCCCCGGTTCAGACTAGGGTTGACTCCAAGTCCACGAATTCGGATCCACAAAACAATCACATAAATAAACACAAAGAAAAAGCAAATACAGGAAGAAAAAATATGATCAAAAAATCAGAATATGTATCTAAATATGTATTCTGGGAATGGGGTATTACATTCCATCCACCTCACAAAAGTTTTATCCTCAAAATTTCGATAAGGGGAAGATGAACATAGAAGGGATGGGGACGAGGATTATACCAATAAAGATATGAATAACTGAGGGTAGTTCTCACAAATCGATTGTATGATAAACTTGAGACTTAGACATTTTTGCACTTCCTGCCTTATATATCCTCTGATGGTGCCATAATAATATTGACCTGATATCTGCTAATAAAAGAATACTGCCAGAACTTCATAAGACTGACTCATTCTGAATAATATAAAGTGAGCTAACTTGGTGAGATAATCAATAATAATTCTTTGCGGTTGCGAAGTAAAGCTGATGACATTAATAGAAATCCATAGTGGTGAAATCCATAATATAAAATCTCTACGTGACATGAAGTTGTGATGGACTAAGAGTCTGCAATAGAATTCTCAGACATACCACATACTTACTATCACCCTAGGAGTAGGCTAGAATACCGAAAATAAGGAAATCATGATGAGAGTGAGCATAAATAAGAAAAAGTGAACCAATTCTAAACACTAGGCATTGATAATTCTGAAAAGGCATAACCAAGAATATAGATTAACCATAGCAAGTCTCGAATACTGACTTCTGAATGATAACTCAACTGTAGATCAATTCTGAAAATACCTGAGCTCTGTGAAGTTGGTAGAACAAATCATGATCGTTTCAGGAATAATATAAACAAAGAATACCCTAACTCTGTCTGGCAGAAGCCCGAATCTGAAAATTCATTCTATACTGACGTTCTTTATATAATGGCATAGTCTGTCTGATTATATAAGTGATAACTACTCCACTTTTTGTACTAATCCCCATAGAATGTCTATATATATATATATATATATATATATATATATATATATATATATATATATATATATATATATATATATATATATATATATATATATATATATATATATATATATATATATATATATAAGAGAGTAGAATGCAAAGCAGTAGAACTATCCAATATAAGACAATGTGATGTACCGGAATCAAAGGATACCAAAACAGAATGATAGTAAACCACATTTATCTTGCTGCTATCCTACCAGTCTATCCATATCTTAAGTTGGTATAAGGACGACGGGAATTAGAAATGGAAAAGGATGGAAGAGATTCAAGAATCAAGGAAAGGAAGACCGAGAGGGAATAGATAACTTTGCACTTGTAGTTGGATTATATAACCACGACTCATGCATTTCAGTTATAAATTTCTTTACCATTAATTTGCTAACTGGTTGTACTGAAGATGTGAGAGCCTAAGCTCTGATACCATTCTGTAATGCCACGATCCTGCGGGTACGAAGACGTTACTGTGACGTATATACACAAGGCAAAAATACTCTCATATATATACGCTAAGCATCATTACAGGCAAGAATCAGAGTATGAAAGCACAGTGATAATATACATTCCAGCAATAATAACACAAGAACACAGTTATCACAGAGCATAATACAATATTTCAAGAATATTACATCACCAAAAAGGCATGTTATGCAATATAAAAAGACTGAAAAATACTCACGAGTAGCAAGATGAGAATCTCGCGAGCCGATTAAGAGGGCTGGAAGAAAAGGGCTCCGGACAGAGAACCACTAATCCACACTTCTGCTTTGCACTCTTATCAGCTGCAGTAAGTCCACCACGGTCTAGGCTCCTGGATCTGGATATGAAGGTCCAGGATTGTCAGGAAATAACCCAGCGCGTACATAAGATGAAGCCAATTGGTGTTCACAGGCAGTCACACGTGTACATGATCAACTGATGTGGTTCAGGCATACAGATACAGGCAGTGACAAGTAACATAAATGAAACTCAGAGAATCGATATGAAAACCCAGAAATAAGTAAGTCAAGTGATTCAACATAGTAGCACAGATATCATATATAAGTGACGAGCAAGAAAATGTATTGTGTCATAGGTCTCATAAGTAGATCAAGTATATCACTAATCAGATGTCAGTAGCATGTTATTATTATGTTATTAAGATTCGTCAGATTTGTATACATCGAAATGCGTCTCATTCCATAAACCTCCGCATACAGACCAGAGAGTAAGTTATTAAAAACTGATGGGGCTCGACGAACCATGTTTAGAATGGGTCCTGTGCATGCCCAGGACAACAGTCCAGGAGTATCTGGTGCTAAGCTGGAACGTATCGCTAGGTACCGAGACTTATTGTACGCCCGAACAAGAATAAGATGTCACCGATCGTATAGGAATAGGTCCAGGGCCTTATGGCACACCCCGTAGGAGATCAGAAGGAGTAAGGGTACCAGTACACCCCACGAAAACACCTGGTGGCCTCCAGATAGAATCCCAAGTATTAGTTGTACAACATTTATATAGCCACAATAAACACGTAAACTATATCGGTACCCATCAGTTTCCCCCGTCTCGGTGTAAATTGAGTACTTTATTATAGATTATCCAGTGTAGAGTTCAAAGTGAATTTACAGCAATCCAATATTCATGATTAACCAATTACGAGAATCAACAGGAGTATAGTATCAGAAGTATAATATCATGAGTATAATATTAGAAGTTTCCCTATTTCAGGGGTTCAAGAATACAGGATTACAGGAGTTCAGGAGTGCCAGATGTCTGGTAGCAGTAGAATAATCATGTCAAGTCTCCATAAAAGCGATAATCATAAATAGGTAATGTAATACAAGTGTCAGGTGTGATAGTATCCAGTCCGATGTCACAACATCAAGTCAAGTGTATCAGTACCAAGTAGCAAGTGTCATGTATGAGGTAATAGCATGTCAAGAATCATGTGTCGATATCAGGTGTCAAGTATCAGGTGTCAAGTGATAGCATGTCAAGTATCACCGTCAGATATTAGGTGTCAAGTATAAACATATCGGTGTCAGGTAATCATTAGGTCATGTGACATGATACAAGAAAACAATATAGTCAAACATTTCAAATTTTTCACAGCCATATCAATAAGAATTATTAATTATACTAATAATTATCCAAACGGGGCTAGTTAGGCTGGAGCAAACTAGGTCGTGTTAGCGTAATGCTCAGTACACGGTGTAGCTTGCTCTTGGCGGAGCTAGCGTATAGCCCTAAATGCTAACGCGTTCGACGAGGCTACACTCACGGCAGAGTGGACATATGAACATCAAGCTAACACACACGGCGAAGCA
Source organism: Agave tequilana (assembly GCA_038442645.1). Taxonomy (NCBI): domain Eukaryota; kingdom Viridiplantae; phylum Streptophyta; class Magnoliopsida; order Asparagales; family Asparagaceae; genus Agave; species Agave tequilana. Next base: position 61,041 of record JAVJIF010012215.1, on the reverse strand, counting down.
TTACTCGCGGCGAAGCTAAACTCATATGGCGAAACAACGTATGAACATCCTGGTAACGCACGTGATGAAGCCATGCTCGTGGTAAAGCTAAACGCATGCGGCGAAGCAGCGTAAAAGCATCCGGTTATCACGTTCAGTGAAGCTACACTCGAACGAATCTAACTAAAAGCGCTAACTGCTAAGCTCGCCTCCTGGCGGAGCTATATGAAATCCGGAGGTTAAATAGATACCTGACAAATATTAGTACAACATATGCATATAAATAATAGTACATGCCAAGCATGAAATAATGGTACTCGTAATAACAACCAATAGGTATTCGCAAAGCATGTACAATATTAGAAAATCGCTTACATATTATGTGTCAAGCAATATAACATGTATCAAGTCGCATAACATGTATCATAAATTAAATATTAGAAAAGCACTCACCTAACATAAAATTAGAAAAGCAGTATAACATGTGTCAAAACTCATGAATTTATATCGCATTTACATTTATCTTGTTTCTCTTTACCCCTTTGTTGATGAATTGATAAAAAGGGAAAGAAAATTTAGAGTTTATATATGTATGTTTATCTGTGTTTATGCATATATATGTTTTCATGTTTACATGCTTCATTGAATATCTAAAAGTTTATGCTATGCATGAGTCAAGGGGGAGCTTCTATGAAGCTTATCTTTTATCCATACATATATAACTCTATGAGTTTTGTCATCATCAAAAAGGGGGGTTGTTGGCCCAAAGGCCCATCACTCTAGTTTTGATGATGATTAAATCATGTAGTTATAGTACTAATGATCTTGTGTTTATTAAGTTTTAGATATAGGTCAAGATCATTATTGGTGTTTAGCTTCTATAATGGACTCGAAGTCAAGTTTCGAAGCTATCACGTGTTGATTCAAGAGTTCGCGCGTCAAGATCGCATCAAGAACTCGAGATGAAGTCACCGCTCTTTGGATCGTGTGTGGATCGAGTCGTCTTGAAGAAGAAGATCGACAAGAAGACTTTGGTCTAGATTTGTTTAGCTTAGATCTCGTGTAAGGATAGAATAGTTTTGAATTGCTCAAGTTCACACACACAAGTTTATAATTTGGTTTTCAGTTTAACCATTTTGCTTTCAAGATTATATCTATTTGGTTTACATTTCAATAGAATAAGTTTCATGGTTTATATAAGTGTTAGATTCTATCTACATATATTAGAGCTTTATTATTTAGAAAAACTTATTTCTATGAATTCATGTGTTTTGGTTCAACATGTATGCAGTTTTGTGTTTCGGATTATCATGTATACATCTTTCTATTTTATGAATAGATTTCATCAAAACAAGTTTATATGTGTATTGGATTTCATTCACATACATTGATGGTACAAATATGTTTAGATAAACTTATTTTGATGCATCTAGTTCATGTGTTTAAGTTTTGTTTTTATCGAAACTTATTTTGACATTTATTGTCAAAATAAGTATATATCATTTACTATGTGTATCAGATTCTATCCATATACACTATTCTTCAAATGTGTTTCAATATCTTATTTTTGTATTTATACAAGTTTGACGAAAAATCGAATTTCCATTTCAATGCTTGGGTTTTGGAAAATACAGTTTTTGGTTTATGCCTCAAAAATAGTTTAATTGTTTATAATATGTGTTGATTTTTTATCACACATATTTGTACTTCAAAGTATTTATATGAACTTATTTTTGTTAAAATTATTGAGATTTAATTGAATTTTTATGGATTTAACATGTTGATTTTTAAACCCTCAAAATTGGGTGTTTGGGCGGCTTTCGGTCGACTGACCGGTCGATCGCAGACTAGCTCGATCGAACGATGTGCACACAAGCATAAGCCCATTGGGCGGTCGACCGACTAGCTCAATCCCACTCTCAGGCTTGGCTCGGTCGACTGAGCAATCGACTGACAGAGAATTATACTCTCTGTGTTTTGGGGGCGATCAATCGGGCAGTCGACTGGCAACCCCAATAATCATACGTCGACCGGTCGACCGGCTGGTCGACCAACAGGTTAAATCTGGCCTTTAATGGCTAGTTTTTGACAGCCTATTTATTTGGGTTTTTGGGGGTAGTTTTCTATAACATTTTTAAGAGCAATTTTTTTCCATCTTCTATAGAGTTTTTTGCAACAAATATTTAAAGAAGTTTTTGATCTACGAAATGTATATTTATATTTGTTTCAAAGTTTTAGAAAATCAAAGAAAATCAAGTTTTGGGAATTCTAGTTTTGTTCTTCAATTTCTTCATCTATCAAGAAGTTTTCCCAAGAGTTTTCTTTGTGTTTTCTTTTCCAAAAAACTTTGTTTTACTCACACACTTGAGCTCTTCATTGTAAATCTATCTTCTACGATCTTGTATTCTAAGAGGCGTTTTGTTTATAGTCATTGGATCACCAAGTTCTTGTTTGTGATCTAAATGATCACCAAGTTGTAATTTTCTCTTTACTTTGTGCTTTGCTTAGTGCCTACCCTCTTGTGTAGAGGTGTAAGAGTTGGATTTGTATACTCCTTGTTTGTAGACGGTGTAATTTCTCAGTGGATATTCTTTTATAGAAGATCCTTAGTGGGTAGTTGAACCTTCTGTGTGAAGGCGGGGACGCAGAGCGGTGGCTCGAACCTTGAAACATATCTTGGTATTTACGTTTGAATCTTTCGCTTTCAACTCTCTCTCTCTCTCTCTCCACTCTTTATATCTTGCATTGCTATTCTTACTCATATCTATTCATGTTTGATATTGTTTATGTGTTCACACTAGTATTCAACTAAGAGAGCCATTGGAGCACCTCAACTCTTAGTTTAGAGAAACCGTAAGAAGAAATTCTAGAACCCTTCACGGGAAATTTGGCTTTACTCTTGGTTATACATTGTGTGTTAGTGTAAAGTTTTTAATTTCACATTATTTGTCATATAGGCCTATTAATTCCCCTCAAGGTGTATTTTCAATTTGCGTCAGAGATAGCGCTCCTGATATTCAGTTTAACACCTGAAGTGATCCTTGATTTGCTAATCTAGTTATTTGCTTTGCACACATATTTATTTAACTCTTGGATTATCTTGTTCCATCTATGTTTGATGCTTCTAACAAAGATATGTGAAAATTTAAAATGAGTTCATATTTTAAAGCCTTAGAATTGCATGTTTATCCTGCCATTACCAAAAATCATATATTGATAATGGCAAGTATTTAGAAGCTAATACACAAACCATGGATGCACATAACCACACATTAAGCAAAGAATATATTTTTTAATTTCTCTTTGTGATTCCGCTTTTGCAGTGTGGAACACTTTGATCTCTCACAAAAAACAAGCTTTACACGATGTTGATAGAGAATCTATTGGAGATAAGTCAGAGCAAGCTTGCTATATAGTCCAAGAGATTGACTCCCTTAAGGAACCTTTGGATAGTCATCTTGATGATTGTGCTAGCTATTCCAATGATCATGATAGTATGGATGCACATGCTTTGAGTGAAGAGCTTTATATTTTTTGTGAAAACTTACTTTCAAAATATAAAGTTTTGAAAAAAAAGTTTTGATTTAAAGAAGGAAAATGAGACTTTATTTTCAAAACTCGATTTGACTTTGAAAAAGAAGGTAGAGATTTCAAGCAAAAGGGATTTCTTCAAACTCAACTTGATCTTGTTTTAAATGAAAATGAGATGTTAAAGAATAAGAATGATTTTGATGTTGTTTTGAAGAAGAATGGTGTTTTGTCTTCAAAACTTGATTTTGTTTTAAAAGAAAATAATTCTTTAAAAAATAAAATTGTTTTGCTTTCAAAAGAATTGGATTTTATTTCAAAATAAAAAGTTTCTTTGATAAATAATTTTGATTATCATATTTGTCATAATTTTATTACTTCATCTTCTTGTGATAAACATTTTGTTTCTATTACTTGCTCCACATATTCATTCACTATTGATAATGATATTCATGCCTTGAAGAAGAATGTTGATTGTTTGGCTCCACTTTGAGCTAATATGTCATGAGTCACAAGAGATTGGAATGCATGTTTCGCAAGAAAATGCTCCACGTATGCATGTACAACATTCACGGCATGCATATGCTTCTTATGTTCACACACATGATACCATATATGCTAGAGTATACACTTGTACACATTGTAGTCGTAAAGGCCACCTTGCAAAATTTTATTATGATATACTAAGTGCTTTAGTTTTTGCAAGTAAAAATGTTTGGGTTAGAAGAGATACTAACCCCCATAGACCCAAGAAAGTTTGGATACCAAATATCTTGCCTATTTTATTTGATGTAGTTGTGGACTCTTACAAGACGTGAGAGTATTGGTGCTTTGGTGGTGGATGCATTTGAGCTTGATGGACACTTCATTGGATGCATCACTATCAAGGAGTTTTGGTGGGAGAATCACTATGATTTGAAGATATAGAGACTAATTCATTCGGTTTGGTAACTACCTCTATCCTCCTTACCTTGTTTATATTTATATGTTTTCATGTTTTTAGATTGATGATTTTTAGCGTATCTTGGTTTTAATGCTCATTTTAGTTAAATGCAATATTTATAAGACTTGTGATATATATATAGTATTTGAGATACACCCATGTTTATATGGATTTATATCTTTATATTCTTCAATTATTGTTTAGCTATTGTGTATATCCTAGTGTTAATAATACTTGATTTACACTAATGATCATATTTGTTTATCTATCATGTTTTGATTTTTTATGCATATCATGCTTTGATTACATGGTCAGATATCATTTTTGTTAAAACTTGTGTTTATACTAGTATAACTAATGAACTACACTTAATTATTATGTTTACATGCTTTATTGTTCTTTTGTACTAATTACATGCACTTGTATTACTTAGTTTGATAATTCTTGCATTTATACTTGTACTCCTTCACTTAATTCTATATCATTCATGTACATGTCTTTATGAAAATGTTTTAGCTTCATGTATGTGTAGATTTTATCTAAACTACTTAATATACATATTCTATCCTTGAGTCACTTATATTAGAGTCATGTAATCAACATATGCATAGAGATAAGGCAATGAAGCTCAATTCATCAAAACATATAAAATTCTTTTATCATAAATATGAAATCACAAAACATGAAAAATTTTATTATCATCAAAAATTATTCAAGAAGCACATTTAGAATGTAAAAGTAAACTTCAAAGCATATGTATGTTTTTATTTAAACTAAAGCATACATATTTATCCAAGAATGAAATGAGTCCACATGGAATATGACATCTAATATAAGTGACTCAATGATAGAATATGTATATCAAGTAGTTTAGACAAAATCTACACATACGAACTTATTTTTATGGAATTTATTGGGATTTAATTGAATTTTTATGGATTTAACAAGTTGATTTTTAAACCCTCGAAATTGGGTGTTTGGGCGGCTTACGGTCGACCGACCTATCGATCGCAGGCTAGCTCAGTCGACCGACGTGCACACATGCACAAGTCTAACCGACTAGCTCAAGCTCACTCTTGGGCTTGGCTCGGTTGACCGAGCGATCGACCAACAGAGAGTTACACTCTCTGTGTTTTGGGGGCAGTCAACCAGGTGGTCGACTGGCAACCCCAACGGTCATAAAAATGATCATTGACCGGTCAACCGGCCGGTCGACCGACAGGTCAAATCTGGCCTTTAACGGCTAGTTTTTGACAGCCTATTTATTTGGGTTTTTAGGAGCAGTTTTCTATAACGTTTTTAAGAGCAATTTTTCCCATCTTCTACAGAGTTTTTAGCAACAAGTATTTATAGAAGTTTTTGAGCTACAAAATGTATATTTATATATGTTTCAAAGTTTTGGGAAATTAAAGAAAATCAAGTTTTGAGAATTCTAGTTTTGTTCTTCAATTTCTTCATCTATCAAGAAATTTTTCCCAAGAGTTTTCTTTGTGTTTTCTTTCCCAAAAAACTTTGTTTTACTCGCATACTTGAGCTCTTCATTGTAAATCTAGCCTCTAGGGTCTTGTATTCTGAGAGATGTTTTGTTTGTATTCATTGGATCACCAAGTTCTTGTTTGTGATCTAAGTGATCACCAAGTTGTAATTATCTCTTTGTTTTGTATTTGGCTGTGCCTACCCTCTTGTGTAGAGGTGTGAGAGTTGGAGTTGTGTACTCCTTGTATGTAGATGGTGTAATTCCTCGGTGGAGGTTTCTTTGTGAAAGACCTTAGTGGATAGTTGAAATCCTTCTATGTGAAGGCGGGGATGTAGAACGGTAGCTCGAACCATGAAACATATCTTAGTATTTGCGTTTGGATCTTTCTCTCTCAACTCTCTCTACTTTATATCTTGCATTGCTATTCTTGCTCATATCTATTCATGCTTGATATTGTTTATGTTTTCACACTAGTATTCAACTAAGAGAGCTATTGAAGCACCTGAACTCTTAGTTTAGAGGAATCGTGAGGAGAAGTTCTAGAGCCCTTCACAGGAAATTTGGCTTCACTCTTGGTTATACATTGTGTGTTAGTATAAAACTTTTTAATTTCGTATTATTTGTCATATAGATTAGCACTACACCTATTCCCCCTATAGGTGTACTTTCAATTGGTATCAGAGCTAGCGCTCCTGATATTCAGCTTAACCACCTAGAATTGATCCTTGATTTGTTAATCTAGTTATTTGCTTTGCATGCATATTTATTTACACTCATGGATTATCTTGCTCCATCTATGTTTGATGCTTCTAATAATGATATTTGAAAACTTAAAATGAGTTCATATCTTAAGCCATAGAATTGCATGTTTATCTTGCCACTACCAAGAAATCATATGTTGATAATGGCAAGTATTTAGAGGCTAATGCACAAACCATGGATTCACTTAAGCACACACTAAGCAAAGAACATATTTTTTTTAATTTCTTTTTGTGATTCCGCTTTTGCAGTGTGGGACACTTTGATCTCTCACAAGAAACAGGCTTCACACAATGTTGAGAGAGAATCTATTAGAGATGAGTCAAGCAACCGTGCTATATGGTCCAAGAGATTGTTTCCCTTGAGGTAACTTCGAACACTCATCTTGATGATTGTGCTAACTCTTCCAATGATCATGATAGTATGAATGCACATGCTTTGAGTGAAGAGCTTTCTATGTTCTGTGAAAACTTACTTTCAAAATATGAAGTTTTGAAGAAAAAAGAGTCCTGATTTAAAGAAGGAAAATGAGGCTTTGTTTTCAAAACTCGATTTGGCTTTGAAAGAGAAGGTTGAGATTTCACGCGAAAGGGATTCCTTGAAAACTCAACTTGATCTTGTTTTAAAAGAAAATGAGATTTTAAAGAACAAAAATAATTTTGTTGTTGTTTTGAAGAAGAATGGTGTTTTGTCTTCAAAACTTGATTTTATTTTAAAAGAAAACGGTTCTTTGAAAAACAAAATTGCTTTGCTTTCAAAAGAATTGGATTTAATTTTAAAATAAAAAGTTTCTTTGAAAAATGATTTTGATTCTCAAATTTGTCATGATTTTATTACTTCATCTTCTTGTGATAAACATTTTTTTCTATTGCTTCCTCCACATATTCTTTCACTATTGATGATGATATTCATGCCTTAAAGAAGAATGTTGATTGTTTAGGCTCCACTTTGAGCCAATGTGCCATGAATCACAGGAGATTGGAATGCATGTTTTGAAAGAAATATACTCCACTTATGCATGCACACCATTCACGGCATACACATACTTCTCATGTTCACACACATGACACCATATATGCTAGAGTGTACACTTGTACACATTGTGGCAGTAAGGGCCACCTTGCAAAATTTATTATGATATAATAAGTGCTTTAGTTTTTGCAAGTGAAAATGTTTGGGTTAGGAGAGGTACTAACCCCTGTGGACCCAAGAAAGTTTGAATATCAAAAATCATTCTTATTTTATTTGATGTAGGTATGGGCTCTCACAAGACGTGAGAGTATCGATGCCTTGGTGGTGGATACGTTTGAGCTTGATGGACACTACATTGGATGCATCACTATAAAGGAGTTTTGGTGGGAGGATCACCATGGTTTGGAGATATAGAGACTAGTTCATTCAGTTTGGTAACTATCTCTGTCCTTCTTACCTTGTTTATATTTATATGCATTCATATTTTTAGATTGATGATTTTTAGCATATCTTGGTTTTAATGCTCATTATAGTTAAATGCAATACTTATTAGACTTGCAATATACATATATAGTATTTGAGATACACCCATATTTATATAGATTTAAATCTTTGTATTCTCAATTATTTTTTAGCTATTATATATATCCTAGTGTTAATAATACTTGCATTTACACTAATGATCATTTTTGTTTATCTACCATGTTTTGATTTTTTATGCATATCATGCTTTGATTACATATTTAGATACAATTTTCGTTAAAACTTGTACTTATACTAGTACAACCAGTGAGGTACACTTTATCATATGTTTATATGCTTTATTATTCTTATGTACTCACTACATGTACTTGTATAACTTGCATACATACTCCGCCATCCGCGAGTCTCTTGCAACGTATTTGCTGCTAACTTGGTTGACTACCACGAGGAATTATAGTGTATCTAGAGCCGGGTAACCCCGAGGGTGTGATCAGTCACTAATACTGCATATTTATTGTCACATTCCCATGTTTATATTTAATAAACTTTGTCTTTAATCATATTTATTGTCTAAATATATGCAGACCTTTATTAAAGGAGAAGGAAGAGAAACCAAGCCCAAAAGCCCACCTAAATTCTTATTTAATTCAGAATTAAATTCAAATCAAGGATTAGGACAAATCAGGGCAAATTAAAGAAGATAAAATCAGTTAAAAAATCAGTTAAAACAGATCTTCATAAACTAAGTGGTTAAAGCCGAAGATAAAAGGAGGTTTCGTCAAATCCAGAATCCAAATCTGAAAATCCAGCAGACGATAAAAAAAGATCTTCAAAACATGGAACTTTACCCCCAGGTGTGGCCACCTTGCCTCACCCAGGCCTCGAAAATGCGGTCAAAGTCGCGTTTCCACAGCAATCTTGAAGAATCTCAGGGAGCATTTTCTCCCCTTATTTGTATACTCCTCTCCCTTTTAGTTTTTGCCTATAAATACTAGGAATTCTGAGACCACAGAGATGAAGCAGAGAGTAGAAGCTAGGTCATTTTTTAATTTGTAACTTAAGTTTTTAGTTTCTTTTTATGTAATTTTCATTTTCAATATGTAACTGAGAGGAGAGGAGAGTTTCATGGAGGAATGAGAGCAAGCTTGTACTGAGAGTGACACCGGTGTAAGTAAGTCTTTTTTTCATTGTTATTTGAATTGAATCAAACTTTCTTTTTTTTACTCTTGATTTTGTTTGAATTCCTCTGATGTGTTTGTAATCCAAGTGAATCTGGTAGCCTCAAGACTGCTTCACCATTGCAAGTGCACTTTATGGTTTGTGATGATGAACAATCATTCCTTTGTTAGTTTAGTTTGCCCTTTTATTCATAGTGTAGATCGGAAATAGGGAAGATCCTATATGCCATGCTCGATTGCCTTCAAAGACTAAGTAATTCATAGCGATGGATCCAAGGTATATGAGCACTGAAGAGGTAAGTAAGTGTTTTTAATTTTTTTTAATTCTTAGTTTAGAATCTAACCCCAAAACTACTCTTCTTTTATCATTTTGTTCTTTTCTTTTTAACTTGTTTATAAAACAATAACTCTACAATCATCTTCTTTTATCTATCCATCTTCTATTAACTTAACTTTTCATTTTTCTTTTCTAAAACTGAGAAGAAATTCCTAACATTTTTTAAACTCAAAAGAAAAAAAAACTTACTTAATGCTTTCATCGCAGTCCCTCTTTGTGAATCACAACCCGCATAGCCACTTGCTATCGTGATAGTATTGAGAACTTGCATGTTTCTATCTTAATTTCTAAACCATCATTTTCTGTGTGCAGGTCTGAACTCAATCAATTTTTGGCGCTATTGCCGGGGAGGGACTGTAAGTTTTCTTCTTTTCTTGATTTACTTAAATGGGTTAACTTCTTTCTTCTCTATTTTGGTGTGCGGGATCCAAATTCAGGAAAATAAGCATTGTAGTGGACATATTGCTGCGTTGTGCCCCTATCCAAGAAGGCAGAGCACCAGAGCCTACTCATTTGCCACGCAAACGCGGTAAGAACCACGTTTCCGTGGCAAGAATAGTAAACTACTCACTTTTATTTTTTTGCAGAGTGAGTGATTTGAAAAAATACATAATCTGCAGTTTTATATTTTCTGTTTAATACTCTGTGCACATTGTATTTAGTTCAATAGTAAAGTGATTATTTGTAAATGTTAAAAATTATTTAGACTTGCATTTAGGCAGGTGTCTAATTCGTTTATCTTTTACATTACTATTGAAAAGTGCTGGAGCAAAGGTATGTGTGCATAGCATGTAGTATAGGAACACTTTCGAATTGTTTTCGTTACTTAAGTATTGCTTTTTATATACATGTACACCTTGCACTAAATTTATTTAAGGCTTGTCCTATAAACAAGATAAGGTGGGGAAGTCATTACTCTCCCGTAGCCCACAAACAATATCCTCACTCACTAACCCAAATCTAACTAAAACTGAGTAGATGTTGGCCCTAGGGACATCTCGGAGTCAATAGGAGACTGACCTAAGGGGAAAGTTGATTAGAATTTGACTCTTGCGAAATTGATGTCAAAGGTTGGGGATTGAGAGGCGAAACCTCGAAAGTTGGTCGTTTGGCTTAATTAGGCCCGTCGCTTTTAAGTATAGATACCTCCCACCAATCTTGCCCTTTCTTGCCGATTAACTTGTGATCAGATTCTGCATTATACCGCTCGTGGATAGCCTAACTAGTTAGGAGTCGTATAGGTCTAAGGTCTACCCTAACTTAGGCTAGATTTTTTTTCTTTCCTTTTTATTGGTTTGTTTGTTTACTTGTTTTGTTTTTGTCTTTGACATCTTGGTGATATAGATTATAATCACAATTATATCTATGCATATAGTGATCCATACTTCACCCCGATCTCTTTTGACTCAGATATTACTAACCCAGCATATCATAATTTTAACCAACCACGTATGCCAGATTGGTCTTATCCGAATCAATACATGCCCCAGTCTCACTATTATGAACAAGATTGGAACAATCATCACTACTCTTCACAAAGTCAATGGGGATACAATTCTCCTGAGTCATATTGTCAACCACCATTCCAACATTCATGATTGAGTCCCAAGAATAAAATCTAAAAAATGATGGACTCACAATTCCCAAAAGACTCCCAAATTCAAGATCCTTGATTCATGTTTCAAGTCCCACAACAAGAAGAACCTATGGACTCAGATAGGAGTATTAAAACCTGATTAAGTCTGAAAGTAATTTTTTCCAATCTATCAATAGGCTAGAAGCACAAATGAGTCATTTGATCAATATAGTGAAAGATAGGAATGAGAAAACTCTACCTAATACATGTTCGATCATTCCTGATTGCCCTAGCCATATTGATGAAAACCAAGAATCATGGTGTCTTGAAGACTTTGACCAAGATTCAATTTCACCACAAAACTTTGAACTTTACCAATGTCAACCTATTGACAAATTGGCAAGTTTCCATTTTAATAAAATTTAACTTGAATGTGAATGTGATCCCATTACCCAACCTTGTAATTCAGTTCCCATTTTTAAATCTATGTTAACTCTGGTATCCTTATCCAATTTGGACAACATCCCAAGCCAACATTTATTCTCGTACCCATAGATTTAGAAATTGAATCACTAATTTTTTAGAGACACATTCCATTAATGGAAAAAGAATGTGAATTTTAATTCTTAGATTTGGACTCAACTCTTGAACCAAAACCTACTCTCGAACCCAAAGTTGATTTTCCCGAGTTAGTATTGGTTCCCAATTCTATCACTCTTGAACCCAAGTCAACCCTTCCACCAAATCATATTCTTTTGTTGGACATAGGTATTGACCACAATGACTCTATGATAATTTTTCAAGATTGATCATATGAAGGGAATAAGTTTCATGATAGAATCTTACACGATCCTATTCATGTTGGGGACTGCAATTATGTACATAGAAAAGAGGTCAATAAAGGTGGGTTCCATGAACCACTACATTCTCTTGATTAGGTAGTAACGCTTTACCCGATCCAACCACCATCGGAACCACCACTTTAAGGTAATATTTTCTTCTCCTTTCTTCTTTATCATGTATTTATGCATTCATTCAAAAATTGAGGACAATCCATGAGATAGGTGTAGGGGAGGGTTCTAACATAACATAGGTTTTCTTTTATAAAAAAATTAACATTTTCTTTGCTTTTAAAAACTTTTTAAAAATAGAAACAATATTTTATCTATTTTTTGTAAGAAATTAAGTTAATTTTAAGGAATAGGAGAATCATAATTACAATTTCTTATACTTGGTCAAAATAAGATTATTTGTTTGATTTCTAGGGTCAGGAAGAAAAATTAAAAAAGTAATTTAGTCTTGATTTTTACCTTGATGAAATATGCATACTTTATACACTTACACACTCAAGTTTCAAAAACAAAGATTCTTATGCCTTATAAATATATATATATATATATATATATATATATAATATATATATATATATATATATATATAATCCTCTGATTAAGCTGGTTATTTGTGCCTCATAAAGCATAAGTATTCACGCCTAAAAGCGGTTCATATAATAAATAAAATCCTTAGTTTTGTGGCCTTGTTTGCTCGAGTCCTTAAGTCTTTGAGGTGTTTTCTCATCAGGTGCCCTAAGACCATTCGATTTGGGAGTCACTGACAAAAGGCTTGTTACATGGGCAGATTCGAAAGCCTAATAGAACTAAGGAATAATACCACCAAAAATATTAAAATAAAAAAAATGGAAAGAAAATAAGGCATAAGAGTTAGAGTTAAAAAATCCTGAGTCAAAATTTTACGATCACAAAAGTGCAATGAGCTAGGGTAAAGTAATAGACTAGATGATAAATACAATTTGATTCCTTACCTTGATTGATAACAAGTTTTTGAATAGAGACTAAGTTTAAGAATAAAAAATTCAATTTTCCTATAACTTATAGATTACTTGAACTCTTACAATAATATTTCAAATATTTTCTCTCCTTTTCAAAATGCTTTTCAAAAATAATAACACTTTGTTTCTCCTTCTTTATGGATTTTATGGGTGTAATCTACTGAAAATTCTCACGAGACAAAACTCATCCTCTAGGAAAAATCTAGAGGTTTAACGGCTTGTTGTACATGCTCAGTGCAATCGTGTGACCTGCGAAAGTGGTCTAATAATTTCTTAGGTTTAATTTTGATGTTTTGCTCGAGGACGAGTAAAAGATAGGTGTGGGGGTGGGATAGTCGCTAATACTGCATATTAATTGTCATATTTTCATATTTGTTATTTAATAAATTCTGTTTTTAATCCTATTTATTGTCTAAATTATATGCAGGCCATTACTAAAGAAGAAGGAAGAGAAACCAAGCCAAAAAGCCTAACTAATTCTGATTTAATTCAGAATTAAATTCAAATCGAGGATTAGGGCAAATCAGGACAAAGCAAAGAAGATAAAATCAGCAGAGAAATCAGTTAAAACAGATTTTAACAAATCAAGTGGTTAAAGCCGAATATAAAAGTAGGTTTCATCAAATTCAGAACTCAAGTCTGAAAAACCAGCAGGAGATCAAAAGAGAACTTCAAAACAGAGAGTTGTACCCCCCGAATGTGGCCACTTGGCCACACCCAGGCCTCAAAAATGCGGCCAAAGCCGTATTTCACAGCAATCTTGAAGAATCTCAGGGAGCGTTTGCTCCCTTTATCCATATACTTGATTGAGGTTTTATCTGCACATAAAAATACTGAATTTCAGAACATTTAAAATAGTAGTGCAAGGTGCTCATTCTACCGCTATAGCAAATGGCTATGCGGGTCGTGATTCACAAGGAGGGCTAGCGATGGAAGCTTTTTAGTAAGTTCTCTTAAGTTACAAAGAATTGTTAAAGTTCTTCTTTTAGTTCTTTAAAAGAAAAGAAAAAATAAATTAAAGTTAAGTTAGGAAGAAAGTGGTAGATTGAGAAGGTAGAAAAATAGAAGTGGATATGTATAAAGAAATTGAAAAAAAGTGAAAAGATTTGGATGTTGATGGTGTTGGTGATCTAAGCTAAAGATTAAAAGAAAGAAAACTAAAAATTACTTACCTCCTTTGGCCAAATACTTACCTTTAATCTGTGGTGACGATGTTACCTTGAAGTGAGGCGATCAGCGTATAGCCCATAAGAGTTGATCCCCATCTCTTCCACATTATATCATTAAGACGATGCAAGTATGAAGTGATACACAATTAGACTAAAACCATCGTCATGAGCTATCGGTGAGACTCGAAAAGGCAAGGCTCTTACGATGCTATTAGACTCATTTGGATAGCAATTGGTACAAAAAAGAGAGAAGTAGAAAAGAAGAAGAAGACACAAAAACAAAGTACATAAAAATGCAAATATAGATTCGATTTTGTAGTAATAAGAGAAAAGAAGAACAACTTACACCGGTGTCACTCTCAACACAAGCTTCACTCTCATTCTCCTATGAAACTCTCATCTCCTCTGAATTATATAAATGAAAACTGAAAATTACATAAAACAAAAAACTAAAAACCTACACTAAAAAGATTGAAAACTGGCCTAGAATCTATCTCTGCATGGTCGTCCCCTCTGCCTCTAATGTGTGGGCTATTTATAGGATAGAAATGGATAAATAAATGAGTCTAAAGATAAGGGGAGCTGACTATTTCTGAATTTGAATCCTCTCTTATCTCCAAACTTGATTTGATGTGGATATTCAGTTCTGATCTGTAACTTATTGGTGTATTGATTGCTGAATATAACTTATCAATTGATAGAAATTGAAAAAGTGATCAACATAAGACTTGTAGCCCTTTACGTCTCCTTTTTGGATCATCCTGAATTATCAGATTTGCGTTTCGGTAGAGAAAGTTATGATTCAAATACTAAAATGTATCTAGTCAAAATTGCTTCATCTCATCAATTGATTCTCTCTCTCTATCCATTTATTCCTTTAGATTAGACTCTTTATTTGATGTTGTCCTCGGTTATTTTTTAGCTTTAACCACTTGATTCATCAAAAACTGAATTTAACCAACAGGATTTGGGATCAACCTCCTCTAACCAAATAGATCTAGTTAAATCTGAATTTAACTGATATTTATTTTATTTTATCATCTTTCTCCCATGATTATCTTCTGTAAAATAGACATTTAAGATAAGAAATTTAGCAAATTTATTATATGATAAATGTGAAAATGTAATAAAAAATAATGCAATAAATATGTGCAATCACACCCCTACACCTATCTTTTGCTCGTTCTCGAGCAAAATAACAAAACTAAATCAAAGATTATTAGACTATTTTCGTAGGTTATGCAATTGCACTGAGCATGTGCAACAAGCCGTTAACCTCTAGGTTTCCCCTAGAGGACGAGTTTTATCTCGTGAGGGTTTTCAATGGATTACACCCACAAAATCCATAAAGAAAAGGAAACAAAGTATTAGTATTTTGAAAACACATTTTGAAAGAGAAAATATTTAAAATATTATTGTAAGAATTAAGTAATCTATAAGTTATAAGAAAACTGAATTTTTTATTCCTAACCTTAGTCTCTATTCAAAAAATTTGTTATCAATCAAAGTGAGGAGTCAAATTGTACTTCTCATCTAGTCTATTACTTTACCTTAAATCATATGCACCTTCCTGATCGTGAAATTTTGACGAAGGGCTCTTTAACTCTAACTCTTATACCTTATTTGTTTATTTATATTTTTTTTATTTTACTCTTGGTGGTATTATTCCTTAGTTTATTAAGCTTTCTAATCTGCCCATGTAACAAGCTTTAATCGGTGACTCCCAAACTAAATGATTTTAGGGCACCGGGTGAGAAAACACCCCAAGGATTTAAGTACTCGAGCAAACAAGGCCACAAAACTAAGGATTTTATTATATGAACCGCTTTTAGGCGTAAATAATTATGCTTTATGAGGCACAAATACCCGGCTTAATCAGAGAATTTTTATAGATATATACATATTTCTTTTTTTCCTCAAATTTATCTAATCATCTTTTGCATAACTACCAAGGCTTGCTTAGGCCAAAGCACCTAGCTAATCAATAATTAGATATATTTATTTTACATAAATATACATACATACATACATACATATATACATACATACACATACATACATACATACATACATATATATTATATATATATATATATATATTATAAGGCATAAGAATTTTTGTTTTTAACCCTAAGTGTGTAAGTGTATAAAGTGCGCATATTTCATCAACGCAAAGATCAAGACTAAATTACTTTGATAAATTTTCTTCCTAACCCTAAAAATCAAACAAATAATCTTATTTTGACCAAGTATAAGAAATCCAAATTATGATTCTTCTATTCCTTAAAATTGACTTAATTTTTTATAAAAATATGTCAAAATTTTGTTTCTATTTTCAAAAAGTTTTTTTAAAAAAGTATAGAAAATGTTTAAAAAAATTTTGTTTTTTGTTTTTTAAAAAAAACCTAAGTTATGTTAGAACCCTCCCCTACACCTATCATGCATTGTCCTCAATGTATGAATTAATGCATAGATGCATGAAAAAGAAGAAAGGGAAAGAAAATATTACCTTAAGGTGATGGTTCTGATGGTGGTCTGATTGGGTCAAGCGTTACTACCCAATCAAGATAATATGGTGGTTCACGAAATCCACCTTTATTTATCTCTTTTTCTATTTACATATTTACAGTCCCCAATATGAATAGAATCATGAAAGATCCTATCGTGAAACTTACTCCCTTTTACATGACCAGTCCTGGAAAATCATCACGGAGTCATCATGGTCTATACCCATGTCCAACAAAAGAATGTGATTTGGTGGAATGGTTGACTTGGACTCAAGAATGATAGGTTCAGGAACCAATACTAACTCAAGAAAATCAACTTTGGGTTCGAGAGTTAGTTTTTGTTCAAGCGTTGAGACCAAGTCCAAGAATTGATATTCACATTCTTTTCCTATCAATGGAATATGATTATCCAAAATTGGTGATTCAATTTCTAAATCTATGGGTACGGGTATAAATATTGGCTCAGAAAATTGGTCTAAATTGGTAAGAATACCAGAGTTAATATAGATTCGAAGATGAAAACTCAATCACAAAGTTGGGGATCGGGTTCATGTTCATGATCCAGTTTAATCTCATTAAAAATCAAAACTTATCAATTCGTCAATGGGTTGATATTGGTCAAGTTCAAGGCTTTGTGGTGGAACTGAATCATGGTCAAAGTCTTCAAGATACCATGATTCTTAGTTTTCATCAATATGATTAGAAGTGTTGGGAATAGTCAAAGATTGAATAGGGAGAGTTTTCTTATTTCTACGCATGTTCTCCAATCTACTAATTCTTGCTTCTATCTTATCGAGTGGGTCATTTTGGCATTGAATCATAGTTTCCATACTCTTTTCTAAGTTGGCATGTTCTCCTTGAAAAATAGAGTAAGGATCTATGACTTGAAAATTTTGACGGGATTTTGAGTCTTCTAAAATTTAAATTCGTCGCTCAAGCTCATCTAAGGCTTCCATTCTCTTTTCCCAGTCAATAGATTCTTCTAATGGTTGTTCGGGAGAAGGAGTATATGAAGCTGGATGTTGGTAAGGTAGTTGACAATATGACTCGGGAGAGTTGTATCCCATTGACTCTGTGAATAGTAGTGATGATTATTCCAGTCTTGTTTATAAATCGGGACTGGGGCATGTAATAACTCGGATAAGACCAATCTGGCACACTAGGTTGGTTAAAGTTATGATGTGTCGGGTTGTAATATCCGAAAAAGAGGTCGGGGTGTAATATGGATTACCATTAAAATTGAAAAAATATTGTTATAAGCCATATCACACAGGAAATGTCAAACACAAACAAAGAAAGAAAACAAATAAGCAAACAAATAAAAAGAAAGAAAAAATTTCTAAACTAAGTTAGGGTAGATCTTTGACCTAGACGACTCCTAACTGGTTAGACTGTCTACGGGAGATATAATGCAGACTTTGACCACAAGCTAATAAGCCAGGTCAGAGCAAGATTGGTGGGAGGTATCCGCGCAAAAGCGACGGGCCTAATTAAGCCAAACCACCAGCCTTCAGGGTTTCACCCCTCAAGCTCTTTCCTTAGACATTGATTTGATAGAAGTCAAATTCTAACACCTTCCCCCTTAGGATAATCTCCTAATTAAGTCCGAAATGTCCCTAGGGCTAACGTCTACTAAGTTTTAGTTAGGCTTGGGCTAGTGAGTGAGAAGATTGTTTGTGGGCTAAGTGAGCGTAATGACTTTCCTACCTTATCTTTTTTATAGGACAAGCCCTTAAGATTGATTGTGCAAAGTGTGCAGGATAAAGAAAAGTAACATTCAACAAGCAAATAATCACTCAAGAATGTTTCCTAAACTATATACCATGTATATGTGCCTTGTACTCCAGCACTCTTCAACAGTAGTAAAAAAATATAAACGAATTAGACACGTGTCTAAATGCAAGTCTAAACCGTTATTAGCATTTAACAAACATCATTTTACTGTTGAGGTTAAAAAGTAAGTAGAGTGAGACAAACAAGAAAATAAATAACTACAGAATTTTAGCTTTGCAATTCAGCCAACCTGTAAAAATACAGGTTAGTAGTTCACTCAAATTGCCACTGAAATGTGACAAATCTGAGGGCGTCTGGGCTCTGCTTTCTTAAACAGAGTCCAGGGCCACTTATATGTCCACTGCAGTAAAAATTCTTGTTAAACCTGTACACTAAGAACAAAGAAGAAGGTTAACCAAAATGTAAACTTAAAGAGAATTAATTACCATCCCTCCCCGGCAACGGCGCCAAAATTTGATTGAGGTTTTACCTGCACACAAAAATATAAAATTTCAGAACTTTTAAAACAGTAGTGCAATGTGATCAATTCTACTGCTATAACAAATGGCTATGCGGGTCGTGATCCACAATGAGGCACTAGCGATGAAAGCTTTTTAGTAAGTTCTCTTTTAAGGTTACAAAGAATAGTTAAAGTTCTTCTTGTAGTTCTTTAAAAGAAAAGAAAAATTAAATTAAAGTTAAGTTAGGAAGAAAGTGGTAGATTGAGAAGACAGAGAAAATAGAAGTGAATATGTACAAAGAAATTGAAAAAGAGTGAAAAAGATTTGGATATTGATGGTGTTGGTGATCTAAGCTAAAGAATTAAAAGAAAGAAACTAAAAATTACTTACCTCCTTTGGCCAAACACTTACCTTTAATCTGTGGTGACGATGTTACTTGAAGTGAGGCGATCAACGCATAGCCCATAAGAGTTGATTCCCGTCTCTTCCACATTATTCAAGACAATGCAAGTATGAAGTAATACAGAATGAGACTAAAAATCCATCGTCATAAGCTATCGGTGGCACTCGCAAAGGCAAGGCTCTTTCGATGCTATTAGCCTCACTTGGATAGCAATTGGTACAAAAAAGAGAGAAGTAGAAAAGAAGAAGAAGAACACAAAAACAAAGTACATAAAATGCAACTATAGATTCGATTTTGTAACCATAAGAGAAAAGAAGAACAACTTACGCTGGTGTCACTCTCAGCACAAGTTTCACTCTCATTCTCCTATGAAACTCTAATCTCCTCTGAATTATATAAATAAAAACTAAAAATTACATAAAAAGAAAACAAAAAACCTACACTAAAAAGAATGAAAACTGGCCTAGAATCTATCTCTACATGATCGTCCCTCTGCCTCTGATGTGTGGGGTATTTATAGGATAGAAATGGATAAAGAAATAAGTCTAAAGATAATGGGAGCTGACTATTTCTGAATTTGAATCCTCCTCTCATCTCCAAACTTGATTTGATATGGATATTCAGTTCTGATCTGCAGCTTATTAGCGTATTGATTGCTGAATATAACTTATCAAATGATAGAAATAGAAAAAGTGATCAACGTAAGAGTTGTATCCCTTTAAGTCGTCTTTCTTGATCATCTTGAATTATCAGATTTAAGTTTCGGTAGCGAAAGATATGATTCAAATACTAAAATATATCCAATCAAAATTGCTTCATCTCATTATTGATTCTCTCTCTATCCATTTATCCCTTTGGATTGGACTCTGTATTTGATGTTATCTTCGGTTGATTTTTAACTTTAACCACTTGATTCACCAAAAATTGTATTTAACCAACTAGATTTGAGATCATCCTCCTCTAACCAAATAGATCTAGTTAAATCTGAATTTAACTGATATTTATTTGATTTTATCCTTTTTCTCCCCATGATTACCTTCTGTAAAATAGACATTAAGACAAGAAATTTAGCAGATTTATTACATGATAAATGTGAAAATGTAATAATTTATAATGCAATAAATGTGTGCAATCACACCCCCACACCTATCTTTTGCTCGTCCTCGAGCAAAACAATAAAACTAAATCAAAAATTATTAGACCACTTTCGCAGGTCACGTGATTGCACTGAGCATGTGCAACAAGCTATTAAACCTCTAGGTTTCCCCCTAGAAAATGAGTTTTGTCTCGTGAGGGTTTTCAGGAATTACAGCCACAAAATCCATAAAGAAAGAGAAACAAAATGTTAGCATTTTGAAAACACATTTTGAAAGAGGAAAATATTTGAAATATTATTGTAAGAGTTAAGTAATCTATATGTTATAGGAAAACTGAATTTTTCATTTCTAAACTTAGTCTCTATTCAGAAATTGTTATCAATCAAAGTAAGGAGTCAAATTATGCTTCTCATCTAGTCTATTACTTTACCCTAAGTCATATGCACCTTCGTGACCGTGAAGTTTTGACTAAGGGTTCTTTAATTCTAACTCTTATGCCTTATTTAGTTATTTATATATATATTTTTTATTTTTGGTAGTATTATTCCTTAGTTCTATTAGGCTTTCTAATCTGCCCATATAACGAGCCTTTAATTGATGACTCTCAAATCAAACGGCTTTAGGCCACCGGGTGAGAAGACACCCAAGGACTTAAGGACTCGAGCAAATAAGGCCACAAAACTAGGATTTTATGATATGAACTGCCTTTAGGCGTGAATACTTATGCTTTATGAGGCACAAATATCCAGCTTAATCAGAAGATTTTTATGTATATATATATTTCTTTTTTTTCCTTTTTTTTTGAACTTATCTAATCATCTTTTGCATAAATATCAAGGCTTGCTTAGGCCAAAGCACCTAGCTAATCAATAATTAGATTTGTTTATTTTTCATAGATATACATATATATATATATTTTTATAAGGCATAAGAATCTTTGTTTTTGAACCCTAAGTGTGCAAGTGTATAAAGTGCGCATATTCATCAAGGCAAAGACCAAGACTAAATTACTTTGACAAATTATCTTCTTAACCCTAAAAATCAAACAAATGACCAAGTATAAGAAATCCTAATTATGATTATCCTATTCCTTAAAATTGAGTTAATTTCTTAAAAAATATGTCAAAATATTGTTTCTATTTTCAAAAAGTTTTTTTAAAGTAAAGAAAATGTTAATAATAAATTTTTTAAAAAAAAGGAAAAACCTAAGTTATGTTAGAACCCTCCCCACACCTATCTCATGCATTATCCTCAATGTATTAATTAATGCATAGATGCATGAAAAAGAAGAAAGGGAAGGAAAATATTACCTTAAGGTGGTGGTTCCGGTGGTAATCTGATTGGTCCACGAAATGTGGCCCAATCGAATTTGCATGGAGTTCGGAGGAACCCACCAGAAATCTCTCTAATATGACCCACTAAAATGATGTATACGTGAATGATTTTTATTAAAAAATTTACCCCATATAATTTTCAATTTTTATAAATAATTTCGGAGTTATTGTTATCAACACGCTTATCCCAAAATGGAGTGTGAAAAGATGGAATGATTGACTTGGACTTAGGAAGTACGGGAACTAATACTAATTCAAAAAAGTGACTTAAGTCAAATAAAGGCTCAGGAGTCGAGATTGGTTTAGGAAGTGGGTCCAAATTAAGAAGTTGAAACTCAAGTCCACATTCATTTTCCAATAACGGAATGTGACTTAATATTGGCAATTCAAGTTCAAGAATGATAGGTGTGGGAATCAAAACTGACTCTAAAATATTACTCAAGTTGGGTAACAAAACAGGAGTCAATATTGATTTAAGAATTTGAACTGGATCACGAATTTGTGAATCTAGGCCACATTTCTCATTGAGTTCAATTTCATAAAAATGAGAAGTTACCAATTTGTCAATGGGACTTTCAAAAGTATGAAATTGGTTAAGTTCAATATGATGATCATAAAAGATTGGCGAATCAATTTCATGATGAATTGGCACAGGATCCAATGTTGACTCGAGAAAAAGATTAAAATCAGGTAAAAACACTAGAGTCATCATTGAATTATGAAGTAGAATTGAATCACCACGTTGAGGTTCCGGATCAAATTCATACTCAAGTTCAATTTCAGAAAAGGGATAACTTGCAAAACTGTCAATGTCATTTTCAAAATTTGGTATTTGGGCAAGTTCAAATTGGTGTGTTAAAATGGAATCTTATTTTCCAAAACAACATGATTCTTCGGCTCTAACAGAATGGTTAGCGACATCAGAAATGGTCAAATGGTGAGAATGGAGAGTTTAGACCATCATATCTATGTCATGATTATGAGCAATTTGAGCCTGAGTCATGACTTCAAGCATCTTTTCATAGTCAATTGGTTCATCGTTTTGTTGCGATTGGACTTGAAAAGATGAAGTTTTATTTTGAAATTTATGGTGAAATCGTGACTCTATCAGATTTTGTGATTGATGCTTGACTCTCGCATACTCATTTTCAAGATTAATGATTTTCTATTTTGAACTGGTAGAACAGAGTATGAATCTTGAAAATATTATGGACACGGTGGATAAGAAGGACAAGTTGGTTGAAAATTGGACTCGGGGGAGGTGAATCCCCATTGACTTTGTGAAGAATTAAAATTATTTTAGAAATTATGATCATAAGATTGGGGGCATGGGTTATATTGATTTGGATAAGACCAATCCGGCACACTAGGTTGGTTAAAGTTATGATATGCCAGGTGGGTAATATCCGAAAAAGAGATCGGGGTGTAATATGGATTACCATTAAAATTGAAAAATTTATTGTTATAAGCCACATCACACAGGAAATGTCAAACACAAACAAAGAAAAATAAACAAATAAGCAAACAAATAAAAATAAAAGAAAAAATTTAACTTAAGTTAGGTAAACCTTAGACCTAGAGGACTCTTAACTGGTTAGACTGTCCACGGGGTATATTGCTGAATCTGACTACAAGTTAATCGGCCAGGTAGGATCAAGATTGGTGGGAGGTACCGCGCAGAAGCGATGGGCCTAATTAAGTCAAACCACCACCTTGGGGTTTCATCGCTCAATCCCCTTTTGGTTTTACCTATAAATATTGGGAATTCTGAGACCACAGAGAACAATGAAGCAGAGAGTAGAAGCTACGCCATTCTTTTGTCTGTAACTTAGGTTTTTAGTTTCTTTTTATATAATTTTCATTTTCGTTATGTAACTAAGATGAGAGGAGAGTTTCATGGAGAAATAAGAGCAAGATTGTACTGAGGGTGACGCGGGTCTAAGTAAGTCTTTTCTTTCATTGTTATTTGAATTGAATCAAAAACAATTTCTTCTTTACTCTTGTTTTTATTTGTTTTCCTCTAATGTGTTTGTAATCCAAGTGAATCTGATAACCTCGACACTGCTTCACCATTGCAAGTGCACTTTATGGCCTCTGGTGATGAACAATCATTCTTTTGTTAGTTTAACTTGCCCTTTTATTCATAGTGTAGATCAGGAACGGGAAGATCATACACGTCATACTTGATCACCTTCAAAGACTAGTTAAGTCATAGAGACAAATCCAAGGTATATGAGCACTGAAGAGGTAAGTAAGTATTTTTAGTTTGCTTTTAATTCTTACTTGAGAATCCAACTCCAAAACCACTCTTCTTTTATCATTTTGTTCCTCTCTTTTTAACTTAGTTTATAAAACAACAACTCCACAATCATCTTCTTTTATCTATCTATCTTCTATTAACTTAACTTTTCATTTTCTTTTCTAAAACTGAGTAGAAATTTTTAACATATTTTTGTAAACTCAAAAGTAAAAAAGAACTTAACGCTTTCAGCACAGTCCCTCCTTGTGTATCACGACCCGCATAGCCACTTGCTATCGTGATAGCATTGAGAACTTGCACATTTCATTCTTAATTTCTAAACTATAATTTTCTTTGTGCAAGTCTGAACTCAATCAGGTTGATTGCCGCTCGGAGCCTGGTTAAGACGTCCTCGTATTCAGCTTCATTATTGGATGCAAGGAATCCTAGGGTAAAGGACTGTTCGATGATGGATCCTTTCAGGATGGTGAGAACAATTCTGATGGCTGCCCCCTTATTGTTTGAAGCTCCATCTACATTCAGGTTCCTCCCTTGAGTTAGTCGGCGTGCTTCGTGGTTCCCGAGGTGAAGTTAGCGATGAAGTCGGCCAAAATCTGACCTTTGATTGTTGTCCTTGGCTCGTATCTAAGTCCGTAGGATCTCAGCTCCGAAGCCTATTTTAATATCCTTCTGGTTCCTTTGGGATTTTCCACGATGCTTCGTTTGGGATGCTCGATGAGGACTGTGATCCAGAAGCTTTGGAAATAGTACTTGAGCTTGCTCGAGATGATGAAGTAGATACCAGCTTCTCTAGCCCTTACTATCTCGTTTGGGGGCCATTCATGGAATGGCTGGCGTAGTATACTAGAATCTAAATGCCTCTGTCTTCCCAAACCAGTGCTTTGCTGAACGCTGATTCTGAAATGGCGAGGTAGAGATACAATGTCTCTCCCGAGGAGGGTTTTGAAAATAGGGCAGTGAGAGTACCTCTTCTGCCCCTGGAAAGCTGTCTCACATTCTTCATTCCAACAGAAGTCAGCTCCATTTTTCTTCAAGGCTTGAAAAAATGGCTTGCATTTGTTCATGGATCGGCTGATAAACCAATTGAAGCCTGCAAGATACCCGTTCAGCATCTGGACCTCCTTTACACAACTGGGCGACTTCATGTTCAGGATTGCAGATATCTAGTTAGGGTCAGCCTTGATGCCCCGTTGGGTGACAAGGTATCCCAAGAACTTCCCGGAAGCCACACCAAATGTGCACTTCTCAGGGTTGAGCCTCTCGTTGTACTGCCTTAGGAGATTGAAGGCTTTATCGAGATGTTGGAGGTGATCAGCGCGTTGTATACTTTTCACCAACATATCGTTGATATACACCTCCATGATGTTCTCGATCAGGTCCTTAAAGACTTTGTTTACCATCCGTTGGAAGGTTGCCCTTGCGTTCTTGAGTCTAAAGGGATCACCTTATAGCAATGGATTTCCCAACTAGTGGTGAAGGCTATTTTGTCCTCATCCAGTGGGTGCATCTTGATTTGATTATGGCCGAAATAGGCGTCCATGAAGCTAAGGAGCTCGTGTATTGCCATGGCTTCCACCAATTGGTTGATCCTCGGGAGAGGGTAACTATCCTTTGGGCAGTCTTCATTAAGATTTGTAAAGTCGATGCAGACTCTCCACTTCTTATTCTTTTTCTTCATAAGGACGGAATTGGAGAACCAGTTGCGGTAGAATGTCGCTTGGGTGAAGCCCGCTTAGAGTAGGCGATCAACTTCATCGCTGACAACGTGACTCTTTTCTTCGTTCATTCTCCTGGGCATCTGCTTTATTGGCTTGGCATCACCTTGATGGAGAGCCTGTGACAGATGACCTCGGAGTCAATCTTGGCATGTCGGTGGGAGATCATGCGAATACATCGGTATTTTTTGACAGGAATTATTTGAACAACATCTTCTCCCGCGGGTGCATGCTCGAGGCGATTCGGAGGGTCCGTTCATGGTGATGTGGGTCTACTTCGAATAATTCTGGCTCCTCCTTGTTTTGTTGCCATGATTTTCTGACTCAGTAGGTAAGACGAGGTTCGGGCTTTTGTCGCACCTTAATTGCTATTGATCAGCAATTCTCTTCTGCTTCTTGTCCACAAGAGAGTCTTTGATAGGGCCTACTCGGGAGGCCTTTTGTGCCCAGCCCGATTTCTTTCGGGCTACTACAGCAACCGTTCTGGCCATCGTCTAGTCACCCCTTATATTGACCATACCGGATGGTGTGGGGTACTTCAGCAACTGGAGGTGGGTGGACTGGATCGATCTCTCCATGTGGATCCATGGCCTCCCGAATGGCGTTTTAGGGGGACTGGATGTCAAGAATGCAGAACTCTGTGATGATAATGAATGGATCAGCGCGGACTAGGAACTCAACTGTGATAAGGGAACAGGCCTCATTTCTGTCGAATCTGTAGAGAAGTGACTAGGTGATTGGAGTCATTTATCATCATTTTCTACCACCATGCTATGCTTTATCTGAATAAATATTGGATTTTTACTGCTTTTTTCTCTCTTTTTTCAGGTCCAATATTTAATGGAGAAGGAGGCCAACAATTATGATTTTTGAGGAATTAAAGAAACATTTAGAAGCCCACAAAAGAAAAGCCCAAGTCTGAACAGATCTAAAGCGTATTCTCAGTTTCTACAAGATCCAACTGGGGATACGAGATACAACAGAAAGGCACAAAAATCCGCTAGCGCAGCGGACAAGAAACGGCCGCGGAAACGCGGCACTTGCCGCGGAACCGCGGCAATCTTCTGGCCGTTACTTCAGCGTTTAATCCGGAGCTAAGGTAGGATGACCTCCTCTCATGAAGCCTATAAATAGACCCCTAGGGCCTCTGTAATGGTGAGGAAAAAAGAGCATTGTTTATAGGGAAATTGTTAGGGTTTCTCTAGGTTTTCTTTTAGTCTCTTATGTAATTTCTTTTTCTCCTTCTAGAATCCAGAAAAGAGAGAGTGAGAGTGAGTGACCTTTGTAATTGGAGACGGTGACAACGCAATACAAGGATCAAGCTTTCAATCTTTCAATCTTTTCTTGTTCTAGTGCACTATTTTCTTAAAGCTTTTACCTTCTTCTATTTAACTTCTACAATGAACTATTGCTTGTTCTTTATTTCCATGTCTAGCTAATTCATTAACATGACTAACTAACTTTTAATTTTACTAACTACTAACTCTTGGGTGATTGCTACTTTATATGATTCATTGGATGCTTTCTTCTTTTTAGTCTTGCAAACTACAAGTCTATCTTACCTCCAATGAAGATGAGTTGCTTTTTATTCTTTGCAAATGCTATGTTCTCCCTCCATATGATTCATGTGAGCCTCACTTAGAGCCTTGTCTTTAGAACAAGTGCCTTGATGGAACATGAAGATGGAGCACTTAACTATGCCAATGACGACATTACAAGTTTCTTATTTCATGCTCGTTTTATTATAGCTTTGATGGACTAATGACTCTTGTATGTTTTCTTAGCATCTTTAAGAGTGATCATCCTTGTTCCACTATTGAAAATCTATTTAGGGAGCCAATGATTCAAGGAGGCAACTAGCCTAGCCTAGATGAGAAACACCTTCGACATGGGACCATACAAGGACTTGGCAAAGCAAGACACACCATTGCTGATAAATCAATATGAGGCATGCATCACCCAGCGACAGTAGTAAGTTAGTAAATTAAAATGTTAGTTAGTCATGGCTTCTCTTTCTATCATACTTAAAAAAAAAAAAAAACCTTTCTTCTGAAAACTTTCTCTTTTCTAATATCTCTGTTTTCCTTCCATCTTTATTTTCGTTTCTTCTTTTCCTTTACACAACCACCAAAGATTTTCACTCACTTTCCACATCGTTTTGCTTTTCATTTCTTAAAACAAAGAAGAACCTTCATTTTTCTTCACTAAAATTTCAATATAAAACCTTGAATGCTTCTATTGCTAACCCTCCCTGCGGATACGACCCGTCCTAGCTTATGCTATGAATGGTGATTCCGAAGGAGTAAAGTGAACCTGCATATACATTCGAAGTTCTTGATCATCGGTACACGGACATCAACGGTTTACTCTAAACCCTTTCTTAATAAAATTAATCCTTCCGAACAAATTTTTGGCGCCGTTATCGGGAGGGTAACGGTTTTTTTTGAATTTTTGGAACTAAAATGAATTGTTTCTTCTCTGTTGCAGGTTACAGGTCAGAAAAAATAGGAAAAAAATATTGCAGTAACATATAAGTGGTCTTGGGCTTCTGTTCTAGAAATCAGAGACCAAGTACCCTTTGGATTGCCGCGTTTCCTTGGCATTGGTCGCGGATCCGTGGCAAAAAGGAGTTCACAACTGACTGGCTTTTTGCAGGGCTGCTTGCTTTGCAAAATTATAGTTTTCTGCAAACTTTATTTCTTGTATGCCATCACCAGGAGCCTACTAATAAACCAACTGTAAAATATTTGTTGAAAAAGTTCAAAAATTGATTAGACGTTTGCATTTTAGGCACGTGTCTTTTCAATTCATTTACTTTACTGTTCAAGAGTGCCGGAGCAAGGTACGTTCGCATTGCATTTAGAATAGGACAAATCTCTTGGTTGAGTTACATCGCTTTGAGTGAATCTTGTTTGCATATCTTGTACACTTGCACAAATTGATCATAAGGGCACCACCCAATAACAAGATAAGGTGGGGATTTAATCACCCTTCCTTGGCCCAAAAATCAGATTCCAAGCACTCACAATCCCAAGCTTTTTAATAAAAAATGAGTAGACATTGGCCCTAGGGACATCTCGGACTCAATTAGGAGATTATCCTAAGGGGAAGGTGTTGGAATTTGACTCCTGCCAAAATAGTGTCTAGGAAGGGGATTAAGGGCCGAAAGCCCGAAGGTTGGTGGTTACTTAATTAAGGAACGTCTTTGACGGATAACCTCCCACCAATTTTGCCCTGACCTGGCTGACTAGCTTGTAGTCAAAGTATGCATTATACCTCGTATGGACAGTCTAACCAGTTAGGAGTCGTCTAGTTCAAAGGTCT
Source organism: Agave tequilana (assembly GCA_038442645.1). Taxonomy (NCBI): domain Eukaryota; kingdom Viridiplantae; phylum Streptophyta; class Magnoliopsida; order Asparagales; family Asparagaceae; genus Agave; species Agave tequilana. The sequence goes on along the minus strand of JAVJIF010012215.1, from coordinate 31,917 downwards.
ACCCTAACTTAGGTTAGAAATTTTTTTTGTTTGCTTATTTGTTTGTTTTTTTCTTTGTTTGTATTTTATTGTGTGATATGGCTTATAACAATAATTTTTCCAATTCTAATGGTAATCCATATTACCACCAACCTCTTTTTCAGATATTACCAACCCAGCATATCATAACTTTAACCAACCTAGTGTGCCGGATTGGTCTTATCTGAATCAATATAACCCATGGCCCCAGTCTTATAACCATAATTTCCAGAATAATTTTAAATCTTCACAGAGTCAGTGGGGATTCACCTCCCCGAGTCCAATTTTCGACCAACTTGTTCTTCTTATCCACCTTGTCCACAATATTTCCAAGATTCATACTCAGTTCCACCAGTCCAAAATAGAAAACCATCAATTTTGGAAATGAGTATGCGTGAGTCCAAACAACAATCACAAAATCTAATAGACTCACAATTTTACCATCAATTTCAAAACAACACTTCATCTTTTCAAAACCAATCGCAACAAAACAATGAACCTATCAACTATGAAAAGATGCTTGAAGCCATGCTCAGGCTCAAGACGCTTGTAATCATGACATAGATATGATGGTCCAAACTCTACGTTCTCACCTTTTGACCAGTTCTGATGTCGTTAACCATTCTATTAGAGCTGAAGAGTCATGTTGTTTTGGAAAACAAGGTTCCATTTCAGCACAGTCATTTGAACTTGCCCAAACTCCAAATTTTGAAAATGATATTGATAGTTTGTCAAGTTATTCCTTTCCTGAGATAGAACTTGAGAATGAATATGATCATGAACCTCAACTTAGTGATTCAATTCTACTTCCTGATTCAATTATGACTCCGGTGTCTTCACGTGATTTCAATCTTTTAACCGAGTCAACATTGGATCCTGTGCCAATTCATAATGAAATTGAATCACCCATCTTTGATGATCAGCATATTGAACTTGACCAATTTTATACTTTTGAAAGTCCCTTTGACAAATTAGCAAGTTCTCATTTTTATGAAATTGAACTCAATGAGAAATATGACCTAGATTCTCAATTTTGTGATCCAGTTCAAATTCTCGAATCAATATTGACTCCTATTTTGTTACCTAACTTGAGTAATATTTTAGAGTCAGTTTTGATTCCCACATCTGTCATTCTTAAACTTGAATCACCAATATTAAGTCACATTCCATTGTGGGAAAATGAATGTGGACTTGAGTTTCAACTTCTTGATTTGGACCCACTTCCTGAACCAATCTCGACTCCTGAATCTTTACTCGACTTAAGTCACTTTTCTGAGTCGGTATTAGTTCCAGTACTTCCTAAGTCCAAGTCAATCCTTCTATCTTTTCACACTCCATTTTGGGACAAGGTGGTTGACAAAATTGACTCCGAAATCAATTATGAAATTTGGAAATTATATGGGGTCAAATTTTTAATAAAAATCCTTCATGTATACATCATTTTAGTGGGTTATATTAGAGAGATTTCTGGTGGGTTCCTCCGAACTCCATGCAAAGTCGATTGGGCCGCATTTCGTGGACCAATCAGACCACCACCGAAACCACCACCTTAAGGTAGTATTTTCCTTCCCTGTCTATGCATTTCATGCATCTATACATTAATTCATACATTGAGGACAATGCATGAGATCGGTGTGGGGGAGGGTTCTAACATAACTTATGTTTTTCATTTTATTAAAAAAAATTGTACTTTTAAAAACTTTTTGAAAATAGAAACAATATTTTGACATATTTTATGTAAAAAATTAAGTCGATTTTAAGGAATAGGAAAATCAAAATTAATATTTCTTAAACTTGGTCAAAATAAGATTATTTGTTTGATTTTTAGAGTTAGGAAGATAATTTGTCAAAGTAATTTAGTCTTGATCTTTACCTTAATGAAATATGCACACTTCATACACTTACACACTTAGGGTTCAAAAAACGAAGATTCTTATGCCTTATAAAAAAGAAAAAAGAAAAAAAATATATCTATGAAAGATGAACAAATCTAATTATTGATTAGCTGGGTGCTTTGGCCTAAGTAAGCCTTGGTATTTATGCGAAAGATGATTAGATAAGTTTGAGAAAAAAATTAAAAGAAAATCCTCTGAATAAGCTGGGTATTTGTGCTAATAAAGCATAAGTATTCACGCCTAAAAGTGGTTCATATAATAAAATCCTTAGTTTTGTGGCCTTATTTGCTCGAGTCTTAAGTCCTTGGGGTGTTTTCTCACCCGGTGTCCTAAGACCGTTAGGTTTGGGAGTCATCGATTAAAGACTCGTTACATGGGCAGATTAGAAAGCCTAATAGAACTAAGGAATAATACCACCAATATATATATATATATAAAAATAAATAAAGCATAAGAGCTAGAGTTAAAGAACCTTTAGTCAAAATTTTCACGGTCACAAGGTGCATATGACTTAGGGTAAAATAATAGACTAGATGAGAAGTACAATTTGACTCCTTACTTTGATTAATAACAAATTTTTAAATAGAGACCAAGTTTAGGAATGAAAAATTCAGTTTTCCTATAACTTATAAATTACTTAAAACTTACAATAATATTTCAAATATTTTTCTTTCAAAATGTGTTTTCAAAATACTAACATTTTTTTCTTTACGGATTTTGTGGGTGTAATCCGCTGAAAACCCTCAGGAGACAACACTCCTCCTCTAGGGTAACCTAGAGGTTTAAAGGCTTGTTGCACGAGCTTAGTGCAATCGTGTCACCTACGAAAGTGGTGTAATAATTTAGTTTGAATTTTTCTCTTTGCTTATTTTGCTCAGGGACGAGCAAAAGCTAGGTATGGGGGTGTGATTGGAGTCATTTATGCATCATTTTCTACCACCATGCTATACTTTATCTGAATAAATATTAGATTTTTACTGCTTTTTTTCTCTCTTTTTTTAGGTCCAATATTTAATGGAGAAGGAGGCCAACAATTATGATTTTTGAGAAATTAAAGAAACATTTAGAAGCCCACAAGAGAAAAGCCCAAGTCTGAACAGATCTAAAGCGTATTCTCAGTTTCTACAAGACCCAGCTGGGGATACAAGACACAACAGAAAGGCACAAAAATTCACTAGCGCAGCGGCCAAGAAACGGCCGCGGAAAGGCAGCACTTGCTGCGGAAACGCGGCAATCTTCTGGCCGTTACTTCATGTTTGATTCGGAGCTAAGGTGGGATGACCTCCTCTTATGAAGACTATAAATAGATCCCTAGGACCTCTGTAACGGGTGAGGAAAAAAAGAGCATTGTTTATAGGGAAATTGCTAGGGTTTCTCTAGGTTTTCTTTAGTCTCTTATGTAATTTTCTTTTTCTCCTTCTAGAATCCAGAAAAGAGAGAGTGAGAGTGAGTGACCTTTGTAATTGGAGACGGTGCAACGCAATACAAGGATCAAGCTTTCAATCTTTCAATCTTTTCTTGTTCTAGTGCACTATTTTCTTAAAGCTTTTACCTTCTTCAATTTAACTTCTACAATGAACTATTGCTTGTTCTTTATTTCCATGTCTAGCTAATTCATTAACATGACTAACTAACTTTTAATTTTACTAACTACTAACTCTTGGGTGATTGCTGGTGGCCCAAGGTTACAATCACCCATGTTTAGTGTGTTTTGATGATTACAAAACATATTAGTTATTTGTACTAATATTGCTTATTGTTTATGTGTGTTTCAGGGTTCTAACTCTACTAAAAGGTTTACACCCTAAAAGAAAGTGTTTTGGACTCAAGTCAACTCAAAGTGGGCTCAAGACTCAAGTGTTGAAGACCTTGATGGCGAAAAGCCCCCTTGAAGAGCTTGTAGTACTTAGAACCAATGTAAGAATTAGAATGTTAAAGTTTGAGTGTTGGATATTGGCTCTAGGATACACACACACACAATTTGGTTTTGTTAAAATGTGTGTCTTGTATTTAAGTTTTCATTAGGTTTCATGCCTTAAATATATATTTACATGACTCTATATTTTATAAAAATAAATACCATGTTTAGATCTTGTTTATATACTCCTACTAGCATATTACTTAAGTTTCCTTAAAGTCAAAAATTATTTTGCAAAATTTTTCAAGTCAAAAATTCACTGTTTTTCCTGTTTCAGGCTGACCGGCCGACCGGCCCGGTCGACCGGCCTTTGTGCCTGGGCATGCACGTCTGTGCACGTCCTACGGTCGACCGGGCGGTCGACCGTCTGAGAGCAGGATTGCTCTCGGGTTTTCTGGGTCGACCGTCCGGTCGACCGCTAGAGGAAGACTGAGAGCAGGTTTGTTCTCGGGTTTTCTGGGTCGACCGGCCGGTCGACCGCCAGAAGACCCGAGCCAACGGCTCTTTGACCAGCTGAGCTGGCGGTCGACCGGCCCGGTCGACCGCCAAGCCTGCTGCTGCCCAACGGCTCTTTCCTCTTTTGTGCAATTCTGAAATCTGTTTTTTGATCTGTTTTTTGGCAGACTTTTACAGGGTTTTTCAGTTCTTTTTCAGAGCAAATAAGCTCTAAATAAATTGTTTTAAACCTATTTTTCTCCCTATAAATAGAGGAGAAGACTCTCTTACTAAATACCAAGAAAATTCTCAAGTTTTTCATTGTTTTCAAGAGAAGAAAAATTGTTTAAGCTACTCATTTCCAATTCTTTTTGAGCTTATTTTTCAGTTGTGTTTGATAACAAATATCACTCTACAACTGAAGTTTTCTCACCACACTTCTTAGAGCCAAAAATCCTTTACTCATTCTATAGGAAGTTGTAAAAGAGTGAGAGTTTGTAAAAGAGTTTGGTGATCTTGTTGTGATCACTTTGGTGACTTGTAATTTTTCTTCTTGTGGAGACACCTCTTCGGTAGAGGTTATTGTAAGTTGGAGAGCTCGGTGCTCGGGTCTTCGGTAGACCATTGTAAGGTGTCCTCGGTGGATAGTGGAAACCCTTCACGGAGGTGAAGGCGGGAGTAGAGCGGTGGCTCGAATCTCGAAACAAATTCTTGTGTTTGCGATTGCCTTGTGTCATTCTTGCTTTAAATTTCCTTTGCTCTCTATTGCTTTCATTTAATTGCTTGAGTTCTAACTTTCTTTCCTTGTGCAATTGGTTCTAGTTTGTTACACTTGTCATACTTGTGATATTTATCTTGTGTGCACTTCATCATTGCATATTATTCATCTCTTGTTTGATCATTTCTCATACAACAAGGTTGCATTGCGCACCTCTAACCCATTCAAGGGGAATTGGGAGGAAGGAGTTCAGAACCTCTCACGGGGTATTCGGCTCTTAGTCTTATTTTGAGAGATCGTTGCATCATTCATCATACTTATTTAAAAAAGAATCATTAGATTAGCAATTACACCTATTCACCCCCCCCTCTAGGTGTTTTTCAATTGGTATCAGAGCTTGGACTCTAGGATTTGGCTTAACAACCTTAGAGAGATCCTAATTTTGCTAATCATTTCATTCATATTCACTTAGTAAAAATGGCCGATGGAATTAAAACCCCTCCTAAGTTTGATGGACTTAACTTTCCCATATGGAGGGTTAAGATGATCGTTTTCTTGCAATCTCTAGGTAGTCGAGTTGCAAAGGCCGTGACCAAACCCTTTAGTGCACCCCCCGGTGATGAATCCACTTGGTCCGAAATAGAGACCAAAGAATTTGATGCCAATGCTAGGGCTCACTATGCACTACTTCAAGCCCTTAATGATGATGACATAGCTAGAGTTATCCATTGCAAGTCCGCATATGAAATTTGGACACATTTGCTAGTTACACATGAAGGGACCTCACAAGTGAAGAGGGCTAAGATTGACCTTCTTCGGTCCCAATATGAGAATTTTTGCATGCAAGAAAATGAAACCATAGATGATATGGTTACAAGATTTACAAAGATCACTAATGGACTTTCTTCTCTAGGTGATGCTATCGACAACGATCAAAGAGTAAGAAAGATCATCCGGGCTCTTCCTCCTTCTTGGGAAGTAAAAGCAACAACCTTGAAGGAACTCAATGACAAGGAGGAGATGGAGCTAATTGGTCTCATTGGGAACCTCAAAACCATGAGATGGAGAGGAAAATGAGGGAGGACATGGCTCCTTCCAAGAAGAAGACAATAGCCTTTAAAAGTCAATCCACACACTCCGACGAAGACGATGAAGAAGAAGATGACGAAGAGCTCTCACTTCTTGTGAAGAACGTCCGAAGGATGTACAACAAGGCTAAATTTCAAGGAAGGAAGAGATGGCAAGGAGGCAAAGAAGAAGAAAGATCATTTGCTTTAATTGCCAAAGACCGGGACACATAGTGGCGGAGTGTCCGGATAAAGTGAAGCCCTCCACCTCAAAGAAGCCTCACAAGAAGAAGGCAATGAAAGCTACATGGGATTCCGAGAGCGAATCCGAGGAGGAGATTGATACCGCCAACATGTGCTTCATGGCCAATGAAAGCACAAGCAAGGTAACCCCTTCCACTTCTCCTAATGATGAACTTTCCATGGATGAATTAGGAGAAGCTTTTGTAGAATTATCACATAACTATGATTTTCTTAAGAAAAAGTATTTAAAAAGGAAAAAGGAAAATGAATCTCTTAATCATCAAGTTTTTACTCTTTCTAAAGAAAAGGATGAATTACTTTCCACTCTTGTTTTCACTCAAAAAGATTTGACAAGTATAAGATTTCTTGTAAAGGCAAGTCTCCACAAATTGATTCTAATGAGATTACCATGCTTAAAGAAAGAATAGACTCTTGGGAATTGTTTTAAAAAATTGTGAGTTTGATAAGAAGAAGATAGAGGCCATGTTTCCTAAGAAATAAGCCCCTAAGAAAAATGTTCACCATGCTCATGCTCATGTTCATACCACACAACCTTTACATCGTGGCAAACCCCAAAGCATGCTCACACTTCACACACACATCATGCATTCATGTATGGAAGAGTGTTCTCATGTTCACATTGTGGGCGGAAAGGACACTTAGCCAATTTTTGCTATGATAGACTAAGTGCATCTTATCATAATGTTTGGGTTCGCAACACTAACTTTCAAGGACCCAAGAAAATTTGGGTACCAAAGTCAACAATTTTGTTAAATGATATAGGTACCTTCCAAAGCCCAAAGACGTAGAGGATTGTGGTATCTTAATAGTGGTTGCTCAAGGCACATGACTTGGGACATCAACAACTTTGCAACCCTATCAAGATACCATGAAGGTGGCACCGTCACCTTCGGAGATGATGCCAAGGGTAAAATCATCGGTATTGGTAATGTAAAACTCGGCACATCCCCTTTAATTGAAAATGTAGTTTTAGTTGATGGACTCAAGCATAACCTCTTGAGTGTTAGTCAACTTTGTGATAAAGGTTTTGTGTTGTTTTTGATCATATAGCTTGTAAAGTAATTGATAGAATTTCTAATACTTGTGTGTTTTCCGGTTTTCGTGAAAGTAATGTTTATATGATAGATATGTCTAATATGTCTTGTAATATTACTTGTTTAAAAGCCCTCGATGACGACTCTTGGTTGTGGCATAGAAGATTAGGCCATATTTCATTTGACCACATATCTAGGTTAAACACAAAGGAAATGGTGAAAGGTATTCCTTGTTTGAGTTTTGAAAAGGACCGAGTTTGTGACGCATGTCAATTTGGGAAACAAACTAAGTCTTCTTTCAAGTCAATTAAGGATATCATGACATCACGTCCTTTGGAGTTAATCCATATGGATCTATTTGGCCCTACACAAACCAAAAGTCTAAGTGGGAATAGATTTGCATTTGTTTTGGTTGATGACTTTTCACGGTTTACTTGGGTTTTCTTTCTTGAACACAAAAATCAAGCATTTTCATACTTCCAAACTTTTAAGAAAAGAGTTGAAAAAGAAAAAGAGTCTTCAATTTTAAGAATAAGAAGTGATAGAGGAGGTGAGTTCATTAACCTACCCTTTACTACTTTTTGTGAAGAACATGGAATTAAGCATGAACTTTCTTGTCCTAGAACTCCACAACAAAATGGAGTAGTTGAACGGAAAAATCGAACTTTACAAGAGATGGCTAGGACAATGCTAAGTGAATATGGTCTACCACATTATTTGTGGGCCGAGGCCGTTAATACATCATGCTATATATCAAATCGTGTTTTCTTGTGTAAAAATACTTCAAAAACTTCTTTTGAAATGTACTTTTCTAGAAAATCAAATGTTTCATATTTCAAGGTTTTGGATGTAAATGTTTTGTTTTAAATACAAAAGATAATTTAGGAAAATTTGATGCTAAAGCTTATGAGGCAATTTTGTTGGGTATTCTAATACAAGTAAGGCTTATAGAATCTTCAATAAATCATCTTTGACTATTGAGGAATCTATACATGTTAAGTTTGAAGAATCTAACTTGTTTGTTAAGAATGTTGTAGAAATAGATGCTTTGGATGAAGGCTCGGAGAAAGTGACCTTGGAGGATACTACTACTATGGGAGACAAGCCAAAGGATGATGAAGGAAGTGAAGCTAAAGTAGAAGAGGCTCAAGGAAATGAAAATCAAACAAATGAAGTGGAGCCTACTCAACAACTTCCAAAGGGTTGGAGATACAATCCTCATCATCCCAAGGACCTCGTCATAGGTGAAGTATCAAAAGGGGTAACCACTCGCTCTAAACTTTATGATTATTGTGGTCATTATGCATTCATTTCTCATGTTGAACCCAAGAACGTCCTCGAAGCCGAGGCCGATTCATATTGTTTGCTAGCCATGCAAGAGGAACTCAATCAATTTGAGCGCAACCAAGTTTGGCACCTTGTTCCTAGGCCCCACGATAGACCAACAATTGGTACTAAGTGGATCTTTAAGAACAAGTTGGATGAATCGGGTAACGTTGTTAGGAATAAAGCTAGGTTAGTTACCCAAGATTACACTCAAATCGAAGGAATCGATTTTGAAGAAACCTTTGCAGCCGTAGCACGGCTTAAAGCCATACGGATGACACTAGCATTTGCCTCATATAAAGATTTTAAATTGTTTCAAATGGATGTTAAAAGTGCTTTTCTAAATGGTTTTATTGAAGAGGAGGTGTATGTTGAACAACCCCCGGGTTTGTTGATCCTACACATCCGGATTTTGTGTTTAAATTAGATAAAGCTCTTTATGGTTTAAAATAAGCCCTAGGGCTTGGTATGGAAGACTTTCTTCATTTTTGATTTCAAATGGTTTTAAGAAAGGTAAAATTGACACAACTTTGTTTACAAAACATGTAGAAAAAGATATTCTTATTGTGCAAATTTATGTTGATGACATTATTTTTGGTTCTACTAATGAATCTCTTTGCCAAGCTTTTGAATCATGCATGAAGGATGAATTTGAAATGTCTATGATGGGGGAGCTCAACTATTTCCTTGGACTCCAAATCAAGCAAAGGACGGATGGGATCTTCATCAATCAAGCCAAGTACACAAAGGAACTCATCAAAAGGTTCGGGCTTGAAGGATCTAAAGTAAGCAAAACTCCCATGGCAACAACTACTAAGCTTGACAAGGATGAACTAGGTAAAAGTGTAGACATTAAGCTTTATCGTAGCATGATTGGTAGTTTATTGTATTTGACGGCTAGTAGGCCGGATATCATGTTTTCCGTTTGTCTTTGTGCTCGTTTTCAATCATGTCCTAAGGAGTCTCATTTAGTAGCGGTAAAACGCATAATTAAATACCTTAAGGGCACTATTGAAATGGGTTTGTGGTATCCGAAAACCGGACTATTTGATATGAAGAGTTTTTCGGATGCCGACTATGCGGGTTGTAGGGTAGATAGGAAGAGCACAAGTGAAACATGTCAATTCTTAGGTAATTGTCTTGTATCTTGGTCTTCCAAAAAGCAAAATTCGGTAGCCCTTTCAACCGCCAAGGCGGAGTATGTTGCAGCCGGAGCTTGTTGTGCACAAGTTCTTTGGATGAAACATACTCTCCTTGACTATGATTTACACTTTGATCATGTTAAAATATTTTGTGATAATACTAGTACTATTCACATGACAAAGAATGCAAATCAACATAGTAAAACCAAACACATTGACATTAGGTATTACTTTCTTAGAGATCATTATGAGAAAGGTGATATTGATATTGATTATGTTTCTACCGATTTTCAACTTGCCGATATTTTTACTAAACCTCTAGATTATGCTAGATTTTCATTTATTTGTGGTGAGTTGAATGTTTGCATTATGGATTCTTAAAGAAAAATTTCTTCTATTTTGTTTGTTTAACCCTTTTTGATGTATGACAAAAAGGGGGAGAAAAAGTATGAGTTGTGTTGTGTTTTATGAATATTTTGATGAATTTGGGATGCATTTAAGTTTTGTTGATGAATTTGGGATGCATTTAAGTTTTTGATAAAACTATGTGTTTGCATTTGAGTTTTTGACAAAACTATGTGTTTTCAATGCCTTATGTATTTAGCTCTTCATTGACATTTTTTTGATACATAGCATTATTTGAGGGGGAGCTTTCCAAGCTCTTCTTCCATTTTTGTTTAAATAACCTATATGTTTTGTCATCATCAAAAAGGATGAGATTGTTGGCCCAAGGTTACAATCACCCATGTTTAGTGTGTTTTGATGATTACAAAACATATTAGTTATTTGTACTAATATTGCTTATTGTTTAAGTGTGTTTCAGGGTTCTAACTCTACTAAAAGGTTTACACCCTAAAAGAAAGTGTTTTGGACTCAAGTCAACTCAAAGTGGGCTCAAGACTCAAGTGTTGAAGACCTTGATGGTGAAAAGCCCCCTTGAAGAGCTTGTAGTACTTAGAACCAATGTAAGAATTAGAATGTTAAAGTTTGAGTGTTGGATATTGGCTCTAGGATACACACACACACAATTTGGTTTTGTTAAAATGTGTGTCTTGTATTTAAGTTTTCATTAGGTTTCATGCCTTAAATATATATTTACATGACTCTATATTTTACAAAAATAAATATCATGTTTAGATCTTGTTTATATACTCCTACTAGCATATTACTTAAGTTTCCTTAAAGTCAAAAATTATTTTGCAAAATTTTTCAAGTCAAAAATTCACTGTTTTCCTGTTTCAGGCTGACCGGCCGACTGGCCCGGTCGACCGGCCTTTGTGCCTGGGCGTGCACGTCTGTGCACGTCCTACGGTCGACCGGGCGGTCGACCGTCTGAGAGCAGGATTGCTCTCGGGTTTTCTGGGTCGACCGTCCGGTCGACCGCTAGAGGAAGACTGAGAGCAGGTTTGTTCTCGGGTTTTCTGGGTCGACCGGCCGGTCGACCGCCAGAAGACCCGAGCCAACGGCTCTTTGACCAGCTGAGCTGGCGGTCGACCGGCCCGGTCGACCGCCAAGCCTGCTGCTGCCCAACGGCTCTTTCCTCTTTTGTGCAATTCTGAAATCTGTTTTTTGATCTGTTTTTTGGCAGACTTTTACAGGGTTTTTCAGTTCTTTTTCAGAGCAAATAAGCTCTAAATAAATTGTTTTAAACCTATTTTTCTCCCTATAAATAGAGGAGAAGACTCTCTTACTAAATACCAAGAAAATTCTCAAGTTTTTCATTGTTTTCAAAAGAGAAGAAAAATTGTTTAAGCTACTCATTTCCAATTCTTTTTGAGCTTGTTTTTCAGTTATGTTTGATAACAAATATCACTCTACAACTGAAGTTTTCTCACCACACTTCTTAGAGCCAAAAATCCTTTACTCATTCTATAGGAAGTTGTAAAAGAGTGAGAGTTTGTAAAAGAGTTTGGTGATCTTGTTTGTGATCACTTTGGTGACTTGTAATCTTTTTCTTCTTGTGGAGACACCTCTTCGGTAGAGGTTATTGTAAGTTGGAGAGCTCGGTGCTCGGGTCTTCGGTAGACCATTATAAGGCGTCCTCGGTGGATAGTGGAAACCCTTCACGGAGGTGAAGGCAGGGAGTAGAGCGGTGGCTCGAACCTCGAAACAAATTCTTGTGTTTGCGATTGCCTTGTGTCATTCTTGCTTTAAATTTCCTTTGCTCTCTATTGCTTTCATTTAATTGCTTGAGTTCTTTCCTTGTGCAATTGGTTCTAGTTTGTTACACTTGTCATACTTGTGATATTTATCTTGTGTGCACTTCATCATTGCATATTATTCATCTCTTGTTCGATCATTTCTCATACAACAAGGTTGCATTGCGCACCTCTAACCCATTCAAGGGGAATTGGGAGGAAGGAGTTCAGAACCTCTCACGGGGTATTCGGCTCTTAGTCTTGTTTTGAGAGATCGTTGCATCATTCATCATACTTGTTTTAAAAAGAATCATTAGATTAGCAATTACACCTATTCACCCCCCCTCTAGGTGTTTTTCAATTGCTACTTTATATGATTCATTGGATGCTTTCTTCTTTTTAGTCTTGCGAACTACAAGTCTATCTTACCTCCAATGAAGATAAGTTGCTTTTTATTCTTTGCAAATGCTATGTTCTCCCTCCATATGATTCATGTGAGCCTCACTTAGAGCCTTGTCTTTAGAACCAGTGCCTTGATGGAACATGAAGTTGGAACACTTCACTATGCCAATGACGACATTACAAGTTTCTTATTTCATGCTCGCTTTATTATAGCTTTGATGGACTAATGACTCTTGTATGTTTTCTTAGCATCTTTAAGAGTGACCATCCTTGTTCCACTGTTGAAAATCTATTTAGGGAGCCAATGATTCAAGGAGGCAACTAGCCTAGCCTAGATGAGAAACACCTTTGACATGGGACAATACAAGGACTTGGCAAAGCAAGACACACCATTGCTGATGAATCAATATGAGGCATGTATCACCCAATGAGAGTAGTAAGTTAGTAAATTAGAATGTTAGTTAGTCATGGCTTCTCTTTCTATCATACTTAAAAAAAAAAAAAAAACCTTTCTTCTGAAAACTTTCTCTTTTCTAATATCTCCGTTTTCCTTCCATCTTTATTTTCGTTTCTTCTTTTCCTTTACACAACCACTAAAGATTTTCACTCACTTTCCACATCGTTTTGCTTTTCATTTCTTAAAACAAAGAAGAACCTTCGTTTTTCTTCACTAAAATTTTAATACAAAACCTTGAATGCTTCTATTGCTAACCCTTCCTGCGGATACGACCTGTCCTAGCTTATGCTACGAACGGTGATTCAGAAGGAGTAAAGTGAACCTGCATATACATTTGAAGTTCTTGATCATCAGTACACGGACATCAACAGTTTACTCTAAACCCTTTCTTAATACAATTAATCCTTCCGAACACTCGGTCTGGGGGATGATCAATTTTCGGGCCAGCTCGGGAGTATCCTCCATTTAATCCAGAGCGTGGCCGTAAAGAATATTGACACTACTTCTCCCGTCTACCAAAATTTTTGATACTTTGTAGCATCTTATATGTATCATCACTATCTAGGCGTTGTTATGTGGGAAGCGCATGGGATACGAGTCTTCTTTTGAGAAAATGACTGGCCTACTGGGTAGGGTAGGAGGGCAAGTCACTATTGCTAGATAGTCACCCCTCTAGGCTTCGTTGACGTGAGGGTCCTCTCCTTGGTAATTGCACCTTCTATCAGGAAATTTTCGAAGATGGCATTTACCTTCTGGTATTGAACAAGGGTGCTACCTGGATGCCCGTCTATGATCTCGGGCTGCCTCTACCTCAATCCTCTATGGGAAATTCAGGTTTGAGAATGAACACTCGGAGGTATCCTTCGTTGATCAAGTCCTGAAGGTGCCGTCTGAGGGTTCAGCAGTCCACTGTGAGGTGGCCCCTCCCTTCGTGAAAGGCATAGTAATCTCTTGATTCAGGCCCTCTTGGGTTAGGGGAGGGGTCTGGCCGGACGCCTGACCCAAAATTGGTCTTTGATGGCATTGAAGATCTGATCGATCGGTACTCAGAACGGGGTGAGGTCAAATTCTGCTTTGCTCCCCTTGCTAGATTCGGCGGTGTACTTCGATGGCTTGCGGATAGCAGAGGAATTGTGGCTTGGATTCTTCCTCAGGGGGAATTGTGACTTCGGCTTCTCGACCTCAGGGCCCTTGTCTCAGGAGGCGACTGGATGTGGCCCGAGTCACGTCTTCTATTTGGATATACTTCTGCACCCGAGCACGGATATCCCTTATCTTCGTGACATCATTCTTTACCAGATATTTGTAGAAGGGATTGGTGACCTACAGCCTACTGATGAAGGCGGCTGTGACTACGTCTTCATTGCAGTTATACACCAGGGCCATCTGGCTCTGAAAGTAATTAACGTAACTCTTCAGACTCTCCCCATCTTTCATCTTTAATGTGAGGAGGTGGTTGTTGTTCCTCTTGAATTCCCTCCAAGAAGCAAACTAGTTATAAAATGCGTTAGTTACATCATGAAAGTCTCAGAGTGAGTTCCTCGTGAATGAGTAAAACCAGTGGTAGGCGACTCCCTTGAGGCTGGACAAAACATTCGGCAGAGAAGGAGGTCATCGTGAGCGTAGATCGCCATCTTTTCCTAGTAGCGGAGATATAAGAGGGGTCAGAGGTTCCCGAGTAGTGGTTAAAGGTTGGCATCACGAACTTCTTTGGAAAGCGAAGTATGATAATTTTCTTTGACAACGGTGAGTAGTTGGGTCTTATCCTATTGTACTCCATCCCTTTTGGAAACTACTGACTTACTTGATTGAGCCTTTCCTGGACCAGATCCGCAATGTCCTCTATGTGAGGGATCATCGGGGTTCGGGTGCGCTCAGAGTTCTCAAAGTCCTCACTATTTTCATGGGTCTCAGATCAGTTGCATATCGAGCTCTCGAGCTCCTAGTGGAGTGGGCGGATTCCCGTGTACGGGTTGGCGTGCCCGCTCGTTTCTTCCCGCCGTGGGAGTAGATTGCGACTTTTGCTGTGTCCTGATTTGTTTGAGGAGTCGCGTCAAGCCACGGGCTACTGTTTCGTATTCACGAGTGACAACTTTGTGAAGCCGGATCATCTCTGTCTGCTGGTTCTCCATCTGCTTCTGCAAGGTGGAAAGCATTTGGAGAAGTTGGTCATCATTGAGCAGTAGTCAGGTTCGCCGGTCTGCATCTTAAGTGGCAAGGCAGTGTTGAATGGGAACTTCAGCGTCCAAGATGTGGATGTCGAATAGGTTGGGCCGACGGTTCGCTGGCTCTGTTGCTTCGATAACTATCCCTTTTTCTTTCAGGTCGGTGATTAGTCTCTAATTTTGCATAATTTTCATCACTTTCTCATATTTATTTTATGTAAAATTCTGCTAATGAAACCTTGCTTGCTTGATCCTAGGTCCATGGTGTGCAAATAAAGAAGATGACCCTAAATCACCATTTAATGGGTGATTAAAGACCTACCAAGTAGCCATTGACTTTAGGGAGGAGATTTTGTCAGCCCAGGGTATCAAATCATGAATCCAGGTGATCAAGTAGATAGAGGACAGACTGGGCGATGCGCTGCCCGAAGCCAGCCGCGCGCCGCCCTAGCAGGGCCTCGAAAACGCGGCCCAGGCAGCATTTTCGCGGCCCTATGGGCGCGCGCGCGCCCGAGCTTCAGGCCAGTGGTCATCCCCCTGGCCCCCTTTCCCCTGGTGCCTATAAGTATCCCTCCAGGGCCTTCAGTTGGGAGATATCCAGAGTTAGAGAATTGTTGTAATCTTTTTTTTAGGATTGTAGTTGTTTTAGTTTCTTTCCTCTTCTAGTTTTAGTTTTAGCCATTAGAGTGAAAGAGAGAGAGAGAGAGAGAGAGTGTGTGTGTGTGTAAAGGTTGTATTTGAAGGTGACAAGCTAATACAAGTAACTACTTCTCTTTCTTCTTTCCATTTACTTGTCTTTGCCATTTTCTTTTACTCCTTGTTGTAGTGTAACTTCCTTCCTCTTCACTTCTTTTCCTTTGCTTTCTTGTAGTGTAACTCCCTTTCTCTTTACCCCTTTTCTTTTGTTGTTTCTTTTACTATCATGTCTAACTAACTCTTCCATAGCATGGCTAACTAACTACTAACCCACTAATCTCTAACAACTTGCTTGATAAACCCAAATGAGTCAATAGTGTCAACTGAGCCTTGTGCAAACGAGAGCTATGACATCTTAAGACGAGGATTCTAACTCTAACTTACCTACAAGTATTACTTTCTTATATTTCTTGCTTAATGGTTTTTGATGATCTATGAGTTGTGTACTTTACTTGTTATAAGTTAAGAGATTTTCCTTTTAACTTTGCCGATACCAATAGTGCACTTGTGTCTTCCCTTATTCTCGCCTTTTCTTGGATCTTGATAAGGGAATGTCCAAGTTTTTACAGTGGTAAGCTAAGTTATAGGAAGAACTTTCACTCGATTTCCACGTGAATGTTCCTATGCATAAGGGTTATGCTTGCCTATGATCCATCGTGAGGCTACATCTTCAAGAAATTAGGGATTAGTGGGAGCAATTAGTAGAAAGTTAGCCATGCGCTTTTACCATCTAGAAAAATCACTTTTAGAACCACCAAATCATTTTAAAACAATTTTTGAAACCAACTTATTTTCATTTTCTAATTCTTTATTTTGAAACAAAGAACTTTCTCTTTTCTTGAATAAAGAAGTCGCATCAAGCTTTCATCGCTCTCCCTCCTTGTGGATACGACCCGTATAGCCACTTCGCTACTACGGAAGAATCACAAAAGCAGTAACATCGACCCACGCTCTTTTCACTTATTCTTGTACTTACTTTTTGTCGATCAGTCGGCGGGGCCGGTTGTAGCCTGGTTGAAGCTCTTCTTTGACGGAGCCATCTCGGTCGTGTAAGACAGTTTAGAGGAAGGGGTAAGATATTGGATGGTGAGAGATCCCAAATAAGGGTTCAGAAGCTCTCAATGAAAGCACCAAATGCAGTGGGTAATTCCTAAGGAATCAGTCCACGTACCAAAATAGGAAAGTGGACATAATCAAATCACAGAAAAAATCAATCGCAAACATAGTGAATTACGTGAAAAACCCTAAGAGGAAAAAAATCACGAAGAGAGAGAGAGAGAGAGAGAGAGAGAGAGAGAGAGAGAAGTTCCACTATGTCAATAACAATTACAATTGGGTTCTCTAGATTCAGATGAACGTGATCCCCTTCCTCATTGGGGGATCTCTTATTTATACAGGTTGTCTCAAATAGATAAGGTTAGAGAGTATTACTCAGTTTGAACACTTAAAATATTTTTCTTGATGGTAGTTGAGCTGAATATCCCAGTTTAAATTGATATAGGAGAGAGTTCATCTCTATCTGGTTGTATGTGCTTAGTTACAGATGACGACGAACTGCTCCTGAGGGTAACTGTCTCGTTTGAATAAGGATTAGGCTTAGAGATAGAGATCTCTATAACCAGATCTGACTCTTCTACTAATTACCCAACCCGTTCAAAATTCAAACTGGACAAAAATATTGGATTAGATGTTCTAGAGTTGCCACGCGTTACACATCCGTCTGAGGCTAGATAGACATATGTCACGATCTTGGGCAGGTCAGAAAATAACTATTACAGCCTCCATAGATGATAGCTTTCCTAAAGTTTTTATATGAAGAAGGTAAAGAACACAGTAATAGAAGTGCTTGATCCTCATCTTCTATCTTAACCTTTATCTTATCTAAATCATTGATAAATAGAGAAAAATTCTGCAATGTGAGACTTGATAGGTGTAACTTTATGCATGCGGAGAAGAAAGTGACGCTACTTCAGAATCAACCGATTCGCCAACAACTTTTTCAGATAGTAATCTTGAAGTCGCTCACACAACAAGGATATTGTTTTCTTTATGGAAAACACATTCAACACTTCGTTTGCCAAGCAAAGCTGAACAGTCGTCAAGGCTTCTCATCCAACACCTGCCAAGTTTCTTCCTTCATGTTTTGAGGCTTTTCTCCCTCCCAAGTAATGCTTTCTTCAACTCGCTCTAGGTCAAATGGCGTTTATCCTAATCTAACACCTGCTGAAACTGATGACATCATCGAACTTCTGAATATCAAACTTGATCGTAGACATCTTCACATTGACGTACTCTGATACCAATTGTTGTGATAATAATATATATGCTCTGATACTAATTGTTATGAATTGATGTCACGACAAATTGCTGGGGCGGCGCAAAAGAAGCAACACAGGATCGATGAGCAACGAGAAGAAAAAAAGAAGGAAGAAGATATTCCGAAGTCTAGAAAGCCAACACATAATTTAATGTGGTTCCATCGATCAAACAGATCGTGTGTACGTCCATGAGAGAAGGGAGAGACACTTTATTAAACTTTGAGAGAATACAATAAGAAACACTTACACCTCTCGCTAAGAAGATTACAAGCTCTTTGATGGCCGCTTAGAACAGCGAACCCTTATGGGTAAAGTTTCTCACATGAATCTTTCCTTTTGGATTGTATTTTATTGAATATATTGATAGCCAACCCCAAGTGTTATTTATAGACCATAGGAGTCTCTTAGCCTTATACAAACTACATCAATATGAACATTATTATTTCAGAGGAAAGGAAACTCGAATCTAACTCAAAACTTAAAACAGATCCAGAAAAGAAACATCCAGACCTGATATTAGTCGACTATACTAATGTATAAGTCGACTAATCATGTCTACTAGTCGACAATACATGAGTATAAGTCAACTGATTTGTAAAAAAAATCTGAGACCCTTATTTCTATTTGCAAGATTAGTCAACTATACCAATGTATTAGTCGACTAATTCTTATAATAAGTCGACTATATAAAGTATTAATCGACTTATATTGTGCACAGCTTCTTGTGCACGTCCGTTTTTTGATCTTCGAAGTTTCATCTACGTTCACGACGTATTCCAGCCATAATCCTAATAGTTAACGCCCTCGAGGGTGACAACGACAGTGAGATGAAGACGAAGGAAGGGCAGAAGGAAGACGAGGATGAGGAACGTGTGGAAGAGGGTCCTATAAGAAAATCCGCGAGGGTCAATCTTAACCTTCATCAAATCCAAAAGCATGTTTTCATTGTTGCCATTTGATGTCATATTGATCGGGTGGTGGTGATGGGACGTTTGTTTATTAATGTGTTACGTCCGGGTTTGGCGAACTCGAGTGTAAAATTGAACCTGGACTAAAATTTTTACAATTTTACGTCCACGTTCGTCAAACCAGAACTAAACAATTGCCATTCCGCGGCGACCTAGCACCACACAGGCGAGGCGAAACCGCTCAACACCTGCGTGGCATCTTATGTGGCCTGTCACAGGTTGATTTTTATAATTAAATTTTTTTGAGGTTTTTTTAATTAAATTCAAAAGAGAATTTTTAAAATTATATATTATAACATATTTTATAGGCTATGTTTGTAGTTTTCTTTCAATATTTTTTCTTCGTCCAGTCATTTCTTATCCTTCTCTAGTTACATTGACCTGTAACTTTTCAATCTTTCTATGCACTCTCTTTTATTTCATGAGGTACTTATAGATTAATTGATTTATTACAATAAGAAAAATATTATGCTCGAATGAACCTTTTAGATTCTACATACATTATTTTTCTCTTGGAAGCATATAATTATCAAAATCATGCTTTGTTTATAAAATAAAGTTTTAATTAATTGCTCACTTGATTAAGAATAGGTCAAGGGCATTGCGCTCTTGAGATCACTTGATTTCTTTTAGTTGATTTTCCATACCAAGTCAATATCGTAGCCTCTTAATTTCCCTCTCGCTATTTGGATGTATTGAAACCTCGATTTCGTATCCGTTTGTTACAGAGAGGGAGCCTTCTCATGCAAATAGTGTGTAGTTGCGTGTCACACTCATTGTTTCAATGTGTTACATTCTCGGTTCGTCGAGGTATTCCTGATTTTATTGAGTCTCAGAGAAGTCAGCTTTGTATCGTCGGTCCATAGTTCTTCAGAGAGATTCGTGTTACAGGGCATCCATGGCTACTGATCTGCACGCGAGGAAACCAAATATAAATGGAGCAAAGGAGACACCAGATTATCGTCACCACCACCACCATTGTCTCTGTTTTACCACCAAGCCAGACCTCAAAAGGCATTTTATCAGACTAACAGATCGATAGAGAAAAATGTCATCAAATGTATAAACCAAATTCATTGTTAAGCTGAACAATTTTCATTGCTTTCTTAGTGAATGATTTGGAATTTAACTCGATGGATACATTTATTCGCATCATTAATCAACTGAGATGTTAATGGTTTGCCATTATGCAGTAATTACTACACAGTACAACATATTATTTTTAGTTAAGTACACACACAGAATGATTGAACAATAGTAGAAAGGTGGAAAAAAAATTAAACAAATGAAGGCAACAATTTCACCAGGAACTT
Organism: Agave tequilana; assembly: GCA_038442645.1. Classification (NCBI taxonomy): domain Eukaryota; kingdom Viridiplantae; phylum Streptophyta; class Magnoliopsida; order Asparagales; family Asparagaceae; genus Agave; species Agave tequilana. The sequence goes on along the minus strand of JAVJIF010012215.1, from coordinate 11,643 downwards.
GAACAATGAATTGCATCTGTACTATTTTACAAGGTACACAATATCTAGTTTAGCAGTGAAAAGGAAAAGGAAAAAAAAAAAAAAAAAAATCATCAGATCCCATCTCCATCATATGTTGTCCATCTTTCTATTACGACCTAAATTGGTCATCCCTCCTCCTCACCTGCCAAATGAAACATAGTCAATTGAGTCTGGATACTGCAATTAAATTATAGTGTGTGATTCAGACAATTATAATCTCCTTCAGTAGCTTATTAGTTTGTAACTTGAAATAAACTAAAGTTTTTGATTTTTTTTCCTTTTGCTTTGCCGGGGATTCATGTGATTGAATTCTAGAGTTTCAGGAAAAGGGCAAGGAAAATTATAACGAATAGCTATAAAAAAAGTTTGAGGAGGTAACCAATGTCGCTATTAAAATATGTAGCAACATCAAACATAATTACCTCAACCAGCGGCTTTTTACATGCAGCAGCATATCTACGCTCCTTTCTGTCTGCACGGAGAGAAAGAAGGCGAATAAAAAGATCAGGATAGATTATCTCTGTGATCGATCATGATGCAGTAAATGTAGGTTCCGTCTGAGACTCTCTGTTCTAGTCATTAGCTTGGGAGGAAATTTTTGAAAGCTACAAAAAGATTAACCTGCAGTACCTATACAAATTTCTTAAATTAAAGCATCTTTCAGTAAAAACCATGAAAACTATAGTAGCTATCTCATAATCCAGGTATCTCTATGATTCCCTCTACCAGTGCATTTGAGCTGTTGCAATGACTCCACCGATTAACAATGCAATGTGATGTTCCATTTGCTGAGATCTAATTTTCTTTCTTTTTTTATACAGCATGGGGACTGTTGTAGACCAACTCATGTGAATGTTTCCAATCCGAATTAATCTGGTCAAAAAAGTAACTGCATCTTAATTGTCAAACAAATAAATGAAGTTGTCCATATTTTACCCCATGCTTAAATGCTTTATTGATGAAGTATGCTGTGTGATTCACATATTCTGATAAGCTCAGTAGAGTGCATAGAAAGGAGTAAAAGAAAGAAACATAGAGACAAAAAGGTCTTGTTCATGGTTTAAAATCTCAGTATCGGTCATCGGCCAATGGTTCTAGTATTAATATCGTCAATATCAGCAATATTGGTCATATCGGCTCTGATATGGGCGATATTATAAGATCATCGGGTACCTTAAAACCTAATATGATATTGCCGATATATATGAGAATTGATTGATATTTGAAACCATGGCCTTATTTAATCGCCTGGATGGTGTTTGCATTAGTTGAAATGAACAAGAAAACATTATGAGTATGTTAATTATAAGCGTCAAGTAGACACCCTAAATACTGGCAGAAGTGGCTTAGCACATGTATTTCTGTATCAGAAAGACAACCATGAAGAGTCAAACCTCTACTTTGGTTTGCAAGAGTTCATGTGAAGAGAGAGATTTCATGGATCATAGTCCTAATTTTTTTTCTAATTTTTGTTCCATGAAAGATAACTCTACAAGACTGTTAAAAAAATTCATCAAAACTATAATATACAGATTTTATATAAACAATATAAATAAGTAAATTTTAGAGTAGAAAATTATTGTTTAGAAAGATTGGCTGAGGGTTAGGTCGAGCATGCTCTGTCCTACGAAATTTGAGTTCAGTTCTCGCGAAGCTCTCAAAGATATCAAACTCTCAGTGATAAAGTAACTCCTTGAGTAGTTGGCACTCAGCAGCGCACGAGCGGCTCAGCCTCGTAACCTGAAATTCTTTTCAAGTTGCTCAAACAATATTTAACAAATTTGAGAAACATTGTCATGTGGAAGAAAGAGACGACATAAGAGTGTTTCACCTTGTCGACAATAAATTTGATATCTATTTATTGGACCAAATTGCCATGTGCAAATAGGTCAACAATAATAATTGATCTTTACACACATAAGGAGCAAATTAATCATATTTAATTAGTGATTAATTTTGTGACCGCTTTAAGATTTTAATGAAAAATTAAATGATTTGTTATTCTCATGAATTAAATATAGTAGATAAATGCAACAAATAAAAGAAACAAATAGTCCCGGTTTTAGAAACTCATGCTTTTTCCAAAAGAATTTTAAATACAACATTTTCAACAATCCCCCTCCAAAAATGAGCTTCAACCCGCTCAACACAATGAATAGCGCATATTGTGTATTTTGCTTAATGTCTCGTAAAATGGCCCATTCAAGACTTAGTTCATTATGCGATGGGAGATGAACATTAAAAAATCTCAACCTAGAGTTTATCATTCAAGATAGGGTTTGGAAGTCTCTCCCTTGGGCATCTCACCCAAAGCACACTGGCTACACAAAATGCTCAAACGGCAATTTTCATAATAAATCATAACTAATAACAAAACAGTCTTAGTCTTATATAAGCTTACAACATGTAACTCCTGCCACAACAAATGTAGAACTAAATAAGATAAACTAACCAACTATAATAACCAACTAAAATAAAATAAGATAAAATGACCTAATCAATTAAAACTAAGATAAAATGATCCAATCAACTAAAATAAACTAATCCACCAGGTGTCCCATCATCCCTCGGGGTTGGAGAAAATTTGACCATGTCGAGTGTAGATCTCCTCAACTCTCAATCGGGCCACAGTAATGGTCGTGGACCTAACAGATGTGCATTAAGACTGAACCAAGGCGACAGACTTCGATGAAGAAAAAGGGGTCGGAGAGATCAGCAGCGGCGGAAGAGCCTTTATCATAAGGAGGCTGTGAAGGAGCCTTCATCATCGGCAGGCAGAGGAGAGGAAGGGGAGGCACGGTTCAAAGACTCGGCCGAGTTGTATCATTTTCAACACCCGCCGAGATGAGCTCGAGACCCGATTCGAATGATCCACTCAGAAACGACCTAGGACTGATTCGACTAAGTCAGCTCCGAGTCAAGGCCAATTCGATTAAAAAAATCTAAACTTACATGGGATATAGGGCACCTCCCCTTCGCCGCCTGCTCCTGCCCACCGCCGCCGAGAGAGGGAGAAAGGGGAGAGACAAGAGACAGAGAGAAAGAGAGGGGTACGAGAGAAAGCCAGGGAGAGGAAGAGAGTAGGAAGAGGGAGAAAGACGAGAGAGAGGGAGGGAGAGATCGAGTGATCTCACCCGATCTCTCTCTCCTTTATCCTTTTCTTTTTTAATTTTTTGGTTTTATATTTACCCCCTCAAATCTTTATATTTCTGAATTTACTCTCAAGTCATCATATTTTTCCAATTACCCCCTCAAAACAAATTTGTTTTGGACATGTGATACATGAATTTTAATGTCTACATTTTTTTACGATTTGTCATGATTTTTCATATTTTTTGAGCTTTCTATGTAATATTTTGCGCGTATCGTTCGAGTCCGATCCGAATCGCCGAGACCGATCCCGTCTCGGTGCGGCGGAGACCGCGACTTTGAACCATGACGGGAGGAGCTGTCGGCATTGAGGAGCTGGTGGCAACAGCGTGGATCAGGTGTTGGTGAAGGAGAGAATGAATAGAACAGTGGCGTGTCAGAATTTCTTTGAAGGGATTTTGAGATTTTTTTGACAAGATCTAGAGTTGACAAGTAGAACTAGGGTTTTGTGAAAATTTGGTGGAGGCTAGGGTTTTGTGGAAGGTAAAGAAAAAGAGTAAGATTTAGCTCTGATACCAAAATGATGAAGGAAGAACATTATAAAATCTCAACCTAGAGTTTATCATTCAAGATAGGGCTTGAGAAACTCTATCTTGGGCATCTCATCTGAATTACACTGACTACACAAAATGTCCAAACGATAATTTTCATAATTAATTATTAACTAATAACAAAGCATTCTTGGCTTTATATAAGCCTACAATAATATGATAACTCCTACCATAACAAATGTGAGACTTAGATAAGATAAACTAATCAACACCAATAACTAACTAAAACAAATAAGATAAAATGACCAACCAACTAAAATAAACTAATCCATTAGATGTCCCATCATTATGTCTCTTGGGTTGCAACAAAATATCATTAAGCTACGGTTCAAAACTGAAAGCTATCTAAGTCAAATACAAAAATAAAGTCGCTTAACTTATAAACATCTATATTCATATGTATTGTTTCTTGCTTTATTTTCTTGAAAATCGGTTTTGAAGGGATAGTTAGAATATTTTGTATTTAAATTTCTTTTGGAAAAAACACGAGTTTCCAAATAGAGGATTTTTTTCTTATTTGTAGCATTTATTATCTACATTTAAAATGAGAGAGTAACGACTCATTTTATTTTTTTCATTAAAACTTTTTAGCCATTGCAAAATTAATCAATGATTTAAATATGATTAATTAGCTCTTGCGGTGTGTAATGGTCAGACATTATTATTGACTTATTTGCACAATGGCAATTTGATCCTATAAATAGATGATTAAATTCTTATTGCTAAGACATGGAGAAAACACTTTTCTCATCACTCGTTGTCTTCCATATAATAGTGTTTTCTCAAATATTTTCTACATTTTGGGCAATTTGAAGAGTTATTCAAAACATCGTCAACCGAGACCAGCTCTTCCTTTTTGAGTAGGGCGACCACTGCAACCAACTCCATCGATTTTCGCCTACATTTATGAAGACCTTCGCGCCGCAGATTATCCCACATTTCACACGTTACAATGACCCTACTCCAGGGCGGACTATTACGAAAAGTGACAGTAATCGCTCGCAATCAATGACAGAATCCAAATGTTACGAGAGAATCGCAACGTGCAAATCATACAACTATTGAAACCCGCATGACATGCACTACCAATGAAAGCTCCCAGGGTATATATACGTTGGGAGATGGACAACAAAAGGTGGACAACCAAGAGAAAAGAGAAGGGAAAAAAAAGGAAATCTACAATCAGACTTCCCATTGAGTACAGAAAATAGCTTTTCCCTAATCAAATTCTACTGTATCATGTGGCAATTTCAGAGTTTTAGCTCTGTTAAATTCACTGACTCCTTTACAGATAGTGAATTCTCTCTCCTCTCCCCGTGATTTTTTCAAGTGGGTTTTCACATAAAAACATGTGTCTTGCGTTGTCTTTTGGCTCTCTTAGATCCAGGTTACAAATTGAAGTGTAGATAAATTCTTTTTGGAAATTTACCCCTCCATTTTTGGTGCTTTCATTGAGAGTTGAGTCCCTACACTCAAGATCTTTCCCCGTTCAATCTTCCCAAACATTTCCTCCAGATCGGTGATGGCCCCATGCAAGCGAGTTACCGGCGGCAAAACCTTCAGAGGCAAGGCCAAAGCGACCACCGGGGCACGGTCTCCAAACCGATCAACAATCAGCCACTCACGGAGGGGACTACCTCCATCTTGTCAGGGAACCAACCGCGGCTCTCAACCTTCTCAACATCACGAAGATCAGTTGTTTCAAATGCTTTTACAGATGAAAGAGCAGATGAAGGAACATCAACTATAGTCGGATCGCGAGCGGGCATAGATGACGCTTGATCGTGACAACATCCTTCGCACACAAGAAGAACTGAAGCAGCTCAATCAACAGTCCAGACTCAAGTCGTCGCCCTCTAGAACGAACAGACGGCGACACCGAGGACAGGGGTCTCCAAATCTCCATGCCCTCGACGAACTAATCCAAAGCGGATCGTGGTGGCCAAGTTGCCTCAGCACCTGATCCTGACCACCCGCCTCCACGATCCTCGCTTTTTAAGGATATCCAAGAATGTGAACTTCTAAGAAAATTCTCGACTCCCACCTTCGACAGCTACACCGGAGCGAGTGATCTAATTCAACACATCCGGCATTTTCAAGACAAGATGATGCTCTACTCCTATAATGATCTGGTAATGTGCCTTACTTTTCCTTCCAGTCTAAGGGGCGCGACGTCGTAGTGGTGTACTCCCTACCACCCCGATCTCTCCACAACTTCACAGAGATCAATGAGGCCTTCCTCATATAATACGCTGCTCGCCAAGAAGCCAAGAAGAGTAGCCACCACCTTCTCTATGTCAAAATAAGGCCAGGAGATAGCCCCAAATTCTACATCAATTTCTTCCAGAGCCAGCTCATCAAAGGTCTCCAATTGCGGTGAGGAGGTATTTACGCTCGCGTTTATCAGTGGGTTGCAGGTCACTCACTTTTTGTACAAACACCTCCTGAAGCACGTCGCCAAGATGAGCAAGGCTCTCTCCCAAGCCCAACCCTACATCTAGTTATAGGAAGCGATAAAGGCTTCCTCCAATAACTCCGCAAAGCCTAACGATGACGGAACAAAATCAAAGTCTGCTCGCGAAGCTCCCGATCACGCTCCAGATCGACATCGGGCAGCCTTCCTACAAGAAGCAGGCACTCTCTATACTCCCGTCAAGTCTAATCCAGAGCTACAAGCCTATAGAGCGAGTCACTCCATTGAAACTTCCGATCAATGAACTATTCAACACCTTCAAAGATCAACCGTGTGTCAGACGCCTGAAGCCGATCCAACCCAATCCTTCATTGTCCGAGTCGGAGGAGTACTGCTTCTATCAGGACTGCAAGAGGAACTAAACCATCCACTATTGGGCCCTCCGGAGATGCTCATTTAGCAAGACTTCCTCAAGGAGTACGTTCTCACTCCTAAAAACAATCTCTCGGTAACCAAACATGTAGTCTTCCAAGAAGCATAACGTGATCGCCCAGTACAAAACGATCGATTGACTTCTTGATTCCATGAAAACAGAGTACACACTTCTAGATCTTCTCTTTATGTATTGCATTTATGAGAACAAAATAACAACTTCATGCTTTATATTTTGCAGAGCAACCTTCCAGTCATGTGCCCCGATGATGGGATTTCCTCCGCTCGGAGGCAGCAATAACCCCCTCCCTATGGATGGGGTGTGCCCCACACGAAGGCGGTTCCAACATACATCGAGTCATATACCCCAATGATGGGATTTTTCCCACTCAAAGGCCAATAAAAACCCTCGTGGATGGGGTATGCCCCACAAAGAGGTGATTCTGACATGCATCTAGTATTGCACCCCGATGATGAGATTTCCCCCACTCGGAGAGTTCCATAGAACCCCCGTGGATGGGGTGTGCCCCAAACGGAGTCGGTTCTGACTTCCGCCCCCGCCCGATGATGGGATTTCCCCCATCGGAGGCTGATATGCTATTCTCCACTGCTGGGATGTGCCCCACTCGGAGGATCACGTCTGTACACTCCTAAATGGGATGTGCCCCCGTATGAAAGTGTTAACGCAGACATATCTACGGGCTTTTTCAGACATCCTATCGGAGCCGAAACCCTCCATTGTGAGATTTTCCCCACTCGGAATCCCATTCTGCTGCAGGAATTTTCCCCTATCCGATCTTCTGATGATGAGATGTGCCCTCACTTGAAGGATTGCGTTTACACTCCTAGACGGGAAGTGCCCGCGTGGAAGTGTTTGCGCAGACATGCCTACGGGCCTTTCTCGGTAGTCTTACGGGAGCCAAACCCTCCATTGTGGGATTTTCTCTACTCGGAGTCCTCCACTCTGCTGTAGGGATGTGCCCCCTCTCAGAGCCCCTGCCTATTCCACTAATGGGATGTGCCCCCACTCGGACAAGTAAGCTTACGGGCTCTCCTCATCTGAACCCACAGACCCCCGGTAGTTACCCTCTACCGAGTTCCTTCCATATTCTGATGTTGGGATGAGCCCCACTCGGGAGATAGCTCCGTTAACAAGATATCCCTCGCACGAGAGGACAACTCCGCTGTTAGCTTGCTCCCACGTTGGAGGTACAAATCGTCGACCGAATAGGAGCCCCTACTGGACAGACGCATCCAATCTGTTAATGAGATGCCCATCTCAAATCAATTTTGCAGGTACCATCAGACTATAGCGATATGGGAAATCAGGTATATCTATAAGGGTTTTCTTGTTTGAATTATCTCCTCAAACGTATCGATCTCGTATAGTCCTACGTCCAATATTTCTCCCGAAGAACGCAACAAGAATGATCTCCTAACAACGAGGACTCAGGTGGTATGATTTAAAGTTTGAGTATGCCTAATCTGTCTGGGGGCAGCTCGGGGTGTATTGCCTCGGGTAATGGTGATATGAGTTACAAGATATATTTCTGAGGGCTTTCTTGTTTGGATTATCTTCTTGACGTACTGATCAATCCGTAACCAAGCTCATATATCTTGTTCTGCCCACTTGCATCGAACGCTAATTTCACTTGTTTCAATGCATGATTGCATGATCCTAACTATTTTCTGTGGCCTTTTGCTCTGAGAGTGGGATTTCCCCCACTCGGAGGCAGAACCCGATTCTCTGCTGATGGGATATGCCTCTAGTCGGAGAATCGCGTCTGTACACTTCAAAACGGGATGTGCCCCTGCGTGAAAGTTTTAACACAGATTGGCCTATGGGGCTTTGCTCGGTCTTCCTGCAGGAACGAGATGCTTGAGAGAGAACCAAAGAAAAGCTTCCTCATTCAAACAAATCACATCACGGTCGATCGACGCCGAGCGACCGAATATTGGTGATATTATGATGCATGATGTAAACATTGAAGAAAAGGCAAAGGCAAAATGTCAGTTTTTAACCTTGTCACTCTTCTCTATTATATAGACCTGCACCTATCTTGAATTTAGAAGAACCTGCTCAGAGACTGGACTCTACTGCAGGAATTTCCCTCTCAGAGGTCCGATTTCGTAGCTCTATGACGGGATTTGCCCCCGCTCAGAAGCAAACACGAATCCAACTCCGTTGCAGGGATTTTCCCTCTCGCACGCTCAATCCTAGTTGGGATTTTCCCCACTTGAAGATGATACTTACAGCTATCGCTGTGGGATAAACGACCACCCAGGAATTACACGCCAAATCAATCTCTGACATCTCAGAGTCAAAACAATTCTCCCCGAGCAGACACCCAATTCCAAACAAAAACAAAACACAAGGCAAATCAGGCAAGCTCTAGACAAACACTTTCATTTCAGAATATTTTCATTATGAAATTTTTCTGATTACATCCATTCAAATACATACTTGATTACATTTATAGCAAGAGTGACACGAGGTCTATTACATATTTGTGTTTACCTTTTTGAAAAATAAAATACTGATAATCCAATCCCAGTTCAGACTCGCTAAGATCCTAGTTCTGCTCACACTTGCATCGAATGCTTATTTCACTTATTTCAATGCATGATTTCATGTGCATCCTAACTATTTTCTGCAACCTTTCTGCACCAGGAGTGGGATTTCCTCACTCGGGGGGGAGAACCCCGATCCTCTGCTGATGGGATGTGCCCCACTTGGAGAATCGTGTCTGTTACTCCTAAACGCGATGTGCCTCCACGTGAAAGTGTTAACGCAGATTGGCCTATGAACTTTGCTCGGTCTTCTTGCGGGAACCGAGGTCCTCCGTGGCAGGATCTCCCCCTTCGGAGACCGGACTCTGCTGCAGAGATTTTCCTCTCTCAGAGGTCCTGTTCGTAGCTCCTTGACGCGATGTGCCCCCACTCTGAAGTAAACACGAATCCAACTCTGCTGTAGAAATTTCTCCGTCTTGAGGCTCAATCATAGCTAAGGTTTTCCCACTTGGAGATGATACTTACAGGTACCGTTGTGGGATAAAATACCACTCGAGAATTACACGCTACACGCCAAATCAATCCCTGACATCTCAGAGTCAAAACAATTTTCCCCGAGAAGATACCCAATTCACAAACACGAGGCAAATCAAGCAAGATCTAAACAACACTTTCATTCCAGATATTTTCATATGAAATTTTCTGATTATATCCATTAAATACATACTCGGTTACATTTAACAAGAGTGACACGAGGTATATTACATATTTGTATTTACTTTTTTAAAAAGTGAAATATAGATAATCCAATCCCGATTCAGATTCGTCAAGATCCTGTGTTGGAGCAAACAAAGACCTGCCAGTAGGGGACGCTCGCGCATACGCAATCCTATCGTTCACGCCTCCTTCCATAAATCCTAAGGAGCCTAGGGAGGTTCCTTCATAAAAAAAAATAAGAGATTTCCTAGACGAGAAATCATATCCTCCCTTCTAACCAGAGCAGTCCTCCAATGCAGCAAGACGATCCCGTCTAGGATATGTAAGAACGTGATGATGTCTTATCACCGGTCCTCCATCCCGAACGAGTGTCCAGAGGCCTCTGAGGCATGGACACCTCATCATCCCAAGTCGTCCACCTGTGCTCCCTTCTCAAGTCCCGCCTTAAGAAAAAAGTCTCCTAGAGTGAGGACCACGGGATTCAGCATGGAACAAAGACGGCAAGGCATGTGCAATGATGATAGAATTAGGATTCACCACTGCTACTGCCGAGCAAAACCTCACTCCAACCAACCCACACCAAGGAAAATCAAGTCAGAACTTGAGCACAATCTATCTCCCTTGGCGGCGAGATCTTGTCACAAAAATTGAAGTTACGAGACAAGGTCATCACGAGGACCGAAGTAACGAGATAAAGGCCGATGTGAAGCGTTCGCTTCTCCATCATCTCCATCCCCTCCCCTCTCCTTCCTCCATCCAACGAAGAAGAAGAACGATGATACAATCTACCAGAGCAAAAAAAATAGAAGACAAAAGAGTTCTTGAAAAGATGGACCTGTCACTTACAGGATCTCCCCTATTTATAGATAAGGAAGCCGAACCGCCTTGAATTCAAATTTCAATCACATCTGAAGAGTCGGTTTATATCCCGGATTTTTTCGACGTGTCAGATGAACCAGATACGATCCAATCCTGCCACACGATTCTCATCCAACATGAAGTCAAAATTTGGGTCATTAATTAGCCAGTTATCTTCACCAGTTTTCAAAAAGGACTCAAAATGCAAAGAGACATTTTGACCAGACCTTCAGATTACAAACGATGCCTCAACTTCCCGAGCCAGGGCCTAATCGGTCATCTCACTGTTTCTCCTTGAAGCCTAGAGAAAGAGAAAGCAGAGAAGGCATCTGTAGTAATCAATTTCTGACCTACACCAGGATAAAGACACGTGTCCCTCGTTATCAGAGCCTCTTGAGGACACAAACAATAAAAGCCATCCGAGCATCTCCTCGCAAAGCATTATTCGATTGTTCTCGAGACCGTTCTTCCTCCTAAGGAATCAATTGTCCCGAGAATACTCTTCCTTCTGAGAACATCGTCAACCGACACCAGTTCTTCCGTCTTGAGTAGGGCGGCCACTGCAACCAACTTCATCGATTTTTGCCTATATTATGAAGTCCTTTTCGCCGCCAGATCATCTCACGTTTCATATGTTACGACCCCTACTCCAGCGTGGACTGACTTTACAAAAAGTGGCAATAATCGCTCTCATAATCAAGGACAAAATCTCAGCCGTTACAAGAGAATCAAAACGTACAGATCATGTAGTTATTAAACTCGCATGACCTGCGCTGCCAGTAAAAGCTCCTCAGGTATGTATACGCTGGGAGATGGACAACCCAAGGGGGGACAACAAAGAGAGAAGAGAAGAAAAGATAAGAAAAGAAAGAAATTCACAATCAGAATTCTCATTGAGTACAGAAAAAAGCCTTCTTCTAATAAAATTTCGCTGTATCATGTGATATTTTCAGATTTTTAGCTCTGTTAAATTCACTATAATCTTTACAA